>CM044001.1:39461111-39556111 GCA_024085815.1 Flaveria linearis | reverse complement strand
TCTAGGGTTTTTCTATGTTTATGGAAATGAAGTGATGTTGATTTTGTTATAGTCAGGTTTGAGAATGTAGACTCTGCCCAATTGTTTTGTAGCATCCATTTGTTTGATTTGCTTTATAGTTTCTATAAGTTCAATACCAAATAGGTTTATCGTGAATTTGTGTTTTTAAAAAATATGAAATATTTAAAATTGGTATTTTAAAAAGTTATTTTTTTAAAACCAAAAATAATTAAATTTAAGAGTTATAATAAGAAAATTTTTAAAAATGACATGTTTGTACGGTTTGTTTTAGAACAAAACGTTTATTATTTTTTTTTGAAAAAAAATAAAGTTTTAAAAAGTTGATATCACTATTTTATAACTTACAGTCATTTCTAATATATAATTTTAGTAATATTATATCTTAAAATATTATTTTAGAATTAATAAATTTTGTTATATTAATTTTTTATTTATTCAAACCGTGTAACACACGGGTTACTATAGCTAGTAATGGTATATTGTTGCTCTTTGATTCCTACACACATATTTGTGAATATTTTATGAGTTAATTTTTTGTTAGTTTTGTCATATAAATGAAAGAATAGTAAAGAATGAAGATACAAGCTTGTGTGATCATATATTTCTCATGGAACTTCACGTTAATAAGAAGACGTAAACAATAGTTTTAGTTTGCAATCCTTTTTCTCATTTATTCATAAGACAACCTTCTAATTCTCCTTCCTTTTGCTCAAATAAGTACGTTATGAACTAATTGTGTTAATTAACGTCCATATTTTAAACTTATTATTGAATATTCATTTGTGGTGTATGTTTATGTGAAGAAAGTCACTTTAAAGTTTCAGAATATCAATCTCTATTAGGCTTCTTTGGTCTTCCTGAATAGTCATTGTATGGTCTTCCATTATTAAATAAACCTAAGAAACATCAAATTGTATCCTGAACATCTCTCGATCGGCTTCCTACTCGCACACGTCCTCTCTGCAGATTTTTAGGTATCTTCTTTCTAATTCTTTGAATTCGTATATGTGTTTGTCTTTGTGCACTGAATTCTTAGTGTTCAGTATTCTATTCCACCCTATATTCATATATTAAGTTTTTTAGTTTGAATCGCTTCCATTTTCTGTATATGATTTTGAGGTTTAAAAGGGGTGTCCATAGTGATCATATTTAG
Source organism: Flaveria linearis (assembly GCA_024085815.1). Taxonomy (NCBI): domain Eukaryota; kingdom Viridiplantae; phylum Streptophyta; class Magnoliopsida; order Asterales; family Asteraceae; genus Flaveria; species Flaveria linearis. The sequence continues at coordinate 39,554,937 of CM044001.1, read as the reverse complement.
ATAATTTACAATTATTGAAGAATTATGAGGATATGACATAACAAAAAGTATTTCGGGTGATTACGGGTATTGTTTCTGACTTATATCCAATTGATTTTGGAATTAAAATTTTTATCGAACTTCATAGTTTTATTTTCTGTGTAGGTGTTTTAAGTGTTTAGTTCTACGCTTAGCTAACTGACATGGAATTAAAGTAAATAGTGTTATTGTATCATATAATTCTTAGCTCTCTTATTTCATATAAAATTAAAATTACGGATAGAACTCCTACCTTATAAAGAGGTAGTCAATTGATGCACTACATTATATAGAGAAGTTACATCTTCATAATTTTGTTTTGTAGGATTGAGACAGTGAGACTTAGGTGGTGTTTGTTTTTTATAAAAAGAGCTTCTAAAGCTCTTTTGTCTGCGCCAAAAAGAGGCGGGCAGATGTTTGAGGTCTGCAGAGTGATTGTTTTTTTGAAGACGTTTCATTAAAAAACGTCTGCGTGACCTCTTCTTAGAGAAGAGGTGGACTAATGTCTTCTTACCTCTACAAACCTCTTCTAACCAATCTCATCTTTGATTCTAGTCATACCCTTTTCCCTCTCCTTTCTTCTTGTAGCAAAAGCATTCGTAATCCGATCGTTTAACGCCCATAACAAACCACCGTCTTCCGTCGCCGGAATCAGAATCTTCAATTCCGCCGCCGGAGTCTTCGGTTCCATCTTTCAAACACAGATTTGGAACACGTTGATAATCCTATCAGTGAACGCCACTTGCTTTTGGGTACTTTTTATGGCTTTCAACTGCTTAGAGAACCTACAAATCCCCTCAGTGGTCTTCAATGTCGCCGGTGGAATCGTGTATTCCGTCGTCATTACAAACGCATTGATCACATGCAACATGGCTTTAATCCTCTCGGGAATGGAATTGAGCGGTGGGGTCATCTCCGTTCTCAAAGCTTGTGTGATGATCAGAGGGAGAACGTCAATCGCACTGTTGTTATCGCTGCCGGTGAACATTGCATTCTGTTCTCATCATAATCGACACCATAATCGGGTGTGTGTTCTTCAACAGCTGCAAAATCGATTATGATCAGAATATTGTTGATGAAGAAGAAGGTAGGATCAAAGAAGATGATGTTGAATTGGTGAATTTTTTAGCAAAAGATCTTTCTTGAATTATGTTTCTTTTGTTTTGTGATTGGGGATTTGGAGTGAAATCACAGGGTGAGAATGAGTTGATAAACTCTCCTCTGGATTAGATTCATGTGGTAAATAGTTTTGAAATGGATATAAAGCATTGTACACCTTGTTATAACAGGAGTGATCAAATTCGGTATTATAGTTTAGATTCCTGCCAGTACCCTCCTGCCGCAGAGGTTACAAAACAAACAGTCTTCTTAATACAGGCTGCAGAGGTTTGGTCCACCTCTTCTCCTACAGATGTCTGCAGATGTGGTCTGCAGACTGCAGACGTTTTACCTCTTCAGAAACAAACAGCACCTTACATATTAGAACTATAATTAAGAATAAGAAGACATGCGATTTGTGTGAGTATATTATAAATTAGTTGTAATTTAAAGATTGCTTATTTCATATTGGTGAAGTCCAATAGTAAACACCGTTCACCTGATTTACTCTAATTATGAGATATTAAGAACACACTGTTTTTATTTATCATTAATCTTGCATAGAATAACATGATTATAGTTGTCAATAGTGGCTATAGCGACGGCAATAGCGCGCTATGTAGCGTGGTGTCATTCCTTCGCTATTTGTAAATAGCGACTACATAGTGGTATTTTTTATTTTGTTTCATTTATTATTTGGTAAATAAGAAATTTAGATGATTAGTAATCAAGTATTTTAGCTATTTTAGGGGGCCTTTGCTTTGATTTTTCTACTGCTTTATTGCTAAACATGCTTATCTATTGAATGTAAAATAATCATACATAATATTCTACTTAATCACTAAACACGAAACAGCGATCGCTATTTACCGCTATTCGCTACGTAGCATATAGGTGGCTTGTAACTTTCTACCGCTATTCGCTATTGGCAACTATGGTCATGTTATTCTATGTCAGCCAGGAAGTACCGAATGTGGATACTATGTGCTAAAGTTCATGAGAGAAGTAGTTAATGAAGGGCTTGAAATACTAGTCAATAACAATATAAGTAAACCATCCTATAATATATTTACCATTGTTGCTTATTAGTTGATATTATATTGAATATGACTGTCTATGTATGAGTTTTTAACAGTGTTGCAAAAATGGGCTCTAGGCGCCGATTAGTCGGCGACTAATCGCCAATCGGACTTTCACCTTGGCGATTTCTCATAATCGGAGCCCCTAATCGGTAGTCGGTCAAAATTGGTCAAAATCGGACCAAATCGGACCTAGGCGGTCTTAATCGGCCAAAAATCGACGAAAAATCAATGATTCCGGCGACTTTCCGGTAGGGTTCCGGCGAGTTCCAGCGGGATTCCGACGACTTTTCCGGCGACTTTCAAAAATTCCAGGAACAACTTAGAAAATCCGGCGAAATATGCATATTTATATATAAAACTGAACTCTTTTATTAAAATTACATTCTAAAATGTATGTATTTATGTAAAAAACTAAAAATTTATATATGAAAAAACCAATCCGATTAATTCCGATTAATCCCGATTAATCCCGACTAATCCCTAGTCCCTACCTCGCCGCCCGACTAGCGCATAGCGATTTTTACAACCTTGGGTTTTTATAAGTAAATTGCCATAGCTAGTAAGTACAAGTATTGATAAATTCTGATCTACATACACCTAATCTGATAATTGATGAATTCCGATTTGACTGGTTATGTACACATACACATGTATGACTGTCTATATACACACACATGATCTAAAAACAAGTCAAGTGTTTGAGATTGTTTATATATCTTAAACTGGTCAGGTTGCTGGAAGCAGTTTGGGTCAAAATTGACAAGTTTAATTGGTGAAATTGGTTTTGTCTTAGGTTGAAGGAGGTAAAGATGAATACACTGATAGTGATTTGGATGAAGTTCGTGAAGATTGGTCGCGTTAGGTATCGAATTTCATTTATATATAGGCCTGTAATGAATTTGGACTTGTATTTGTATTTGCATGTGAATTCAATTTGAAATAACTTTTGTAAATTTCATTGGTATTTAATTAAATAAATTTCACTTTTAGTGTTATTTGAAATTTGTTTTATAAAACAGCAGGTAAATTTATTAAAAATAAAGAATATTTAAAAAAACAACTAAATTTATGATGTGCTTTGCGTATCATCTTTAGCACGTCATAAAAATTACAAAGATGACACGCGTATGTGCGTCATCTGTCATCTAGTCAATTATGACTACCCTTTTCTTGACGGGTAATGCGCGTCATCTTTCGGGCATCATAAGAAGATGACGGACGGATGCGTGTCATCGTTCATTTATGACTACCCCTTCCTTAACGCGCATTTGCGCGTCATCTAACCCTAAAGATGACGTGCGTCATCTATTGCAGTTTTTCTAGTAGTGAGATGATGATCTTGATAAACCCTAGTTTCACCCACTTGAATGTGTAATGAAAATAATTTTGATGAAAGTAATATTTGATGAAAAATACACTTTTTAAAAAAAAGGAATTATAAATCTGAAAAATGCATGTTAAAAGGCTATTAGTTTGATGAAATAATGTTGTTGATATGATTAGGGTTCAAAAGAGTATATATAGTTGTATGTATATGTTGCGTGTATATATATGTACGTACGTATGTATGTATGTACGTACGTATGTATGTATGTATGTATGTATGTATGTATGTATGTATGTATGCATGTATGCATGCATGTATGCATGCATGCATGCATGTATGCATGTATGCATGTATGCATGCATGTATGCATGCATGTGCATGCATGTACGCATGCATGTATGCATGCATGTATGCATGCATGTATGCATGCACGAATGCATGCATGGATACACGGATGCACGGACGCACGGACGCACGGACGCACGGACGCACGCACGGACGGACGCACGCACGGACGCACGCACGGACGCACGCACGGACGCACGCACGGACGCACGCACACGCACGGACGCACGCACGCACGGACGCACGCACGGACGCACGCACGGTCGCACGGACGCACGCACGCACGCACGCACGCACACGCACGCACGGACGCACGCACGCACGCACGGACGCACGCACGGACGCACGCACGGACGCACGCAGGGACGCACGCACGGACGCACGCAGGGACGCACGGACGCACGCACGGACGCACGCAGGTCCGCACGGACGCACGCAGGTCCGCACGCACGGACACACGCAGGTCCGCACGCAGGTCCGCACGCAGGTCCGCACGCAGGTCCGCACGCAGGTCCGCACGCAGGTCCGCACGCAGTTCCGCACGCAGGTCCGCACGCAGGTCCGCACGCAGGTCCGCACGCAGGTCCGCACGCAGGTCCGCACGCAGGTCCGCACGCAGGTCCGCACGCAGGTCCGCACGCAGGTCCGCACGCAGGTCCGCACGCAGGTCCGCACGCAGGTCCGCACGCAGGTCCGCACGCAGGTCCGCACGCATGGGCGCACGGAGGGGCGCACGGAGGGGCGCACGGAGGGGCGCACGGAGGGGCGCACGGAGGGGCGCACGGAGGGGCGCACGGAGGGGCGCACGGAGGGGCGCACGGAGGGGCGCACGGAGGGGCGCACGGAGGGGCGCACGGAGGGGTGTGTGTGTCTGTGTGTCTGTGTCTGTGTGTGTGTGTGTGTGTCTGTGTGTGTGTGTGTGTCTGTGTGTCTGTGTGTGTGTGTCTGTGTGTGTGCGCGTGTGTCTGTGCGCGTGTCTGTGCGCGTGTGTGTGGGCGCGTGTGTGTGGGCGCGTGTGTGGGGGCGCGTGTGTGGGCGCGCGCGCGCGTGCGCGTGCGTGTGTAGCTGCGTGTGTATCTACGTGTTTATCTACGTGTGTATCTACGTGTGTGTGTGTGCGCGTGTGTGTGGGCGCGCGCGCGCGCGCGCGTGCGTGTGTATCTACGTGCGCGCGTGCGCGCGAGCGCGTGTGCGCGCGCGCGTGCGTGTGTGTGTGTCTGTATGTATGTGTAGATTGGGGAAATTTGGAGATCATAAGTTCATAGAATGATTAAGTTGAAATGATGTTAAAATAAAGTCATAAAACATGGATTAAACAAATATGATGGATGATGTTGGATATAAGACCATAGGAATGTGATTAAGATATAATGGATGATGTTGAAAAGAAAACTTTAAGATAAAATATTAATATCAAATGTATACGTGGACATATTATAAGAAAATCACTTAGATGAAAGGTTGAATGACAAAAGACTCGAGGACTAGGAACTGGTCAAAGACGTACGTAAGACTAAAAGATGTTATGACAAATGAACTCGATTAAGGACGAAAAGTGAAACTCCAAGACTTTATAAATATAGCCATATAAAACTGAAATATGAAATATACAAATTGATAAATAACGTCGAATAAAAAGAAAATATATAAACATATATTTTAAACAAACAATCTCAAATCAACGGATTTTTAAAAGGATAGCTAATACATTTGTAGATTTAAAAACAATATTATTTTACAAAAAAATGTATTTTTATTATCTAACAATCTTGACATCGTTAGAAACTTCTTTTATAAAAGAAATAGATTTTTGATAAAAATACAAAATTTAGTATTTACAAATGAATTGGTAAATCTTTAAATAAATTATCACAAACTATAAAAATAAATATAAATTGAGACTGTTGATTTTATAAATCATCTAGTTTAATAATATAATACGTAAGGAATAACGTAGGATTTACAAGTAGAATAGAGATATTAGATGTCTAGTTAATTAAGAAGTATACGTTTAAGATAGATAGTTTATAAGAAGGATGCGTTGCAACTCATAGTTCCTTAGGAAAAGTGATATACGTTTACAAATATCAATGATTTTCTTTAAAACCATAATAAAAACATTTTTATTTTTAAAGGAATAAGTTGGGTGAACAAACATTCTCATAAACATGCTTTCTCAAATGTTAATTAAGTCTTCAACGTTTAGGATCTTGATAAGATTGGTGCCAGACGTTTTTGATCGGATATTGATCAGTACGAAGGTGAGTTCTTCGGCTCTATTTTCTTTAAATATTGTTTTATTTAAACTGCTTTGGGGGAAAAGCATGGTAAACAGTTTTTATTTACATTGTCACACCCCCGTTTATAGCGGAAACACGAGCACGTAACGAACGGGGTCGTCATAACACCTGGTTAGTTTATAGAGACAAAATACATGCAAAGATCCACGTGTCATGACGTCACCCGACACAATGGTGACTGTGTCGTAGTTAGTCAGTTCCACGACTAGCATAGTCTATCGATTTAATAAAACCAAATCCAACATGAAATCCAACAAACAAAAGGTTCAACATAGTATTCATAAGCGAAATCAAATGATGGTCAAAACACTAGTGCATGTCTAAAGAAATCCTGAGGGTCTCTGCTGCGGCATCGGCTCTAGCTATCCTCTTTGATTATTATCACCTGAAAAGATATGCTCAAAGGTCAACACATGGTTGGTGAGTTCACAGGTTTAAACATAAATTGAAAACTTGTTGTTGTGCATGAGTTTATGGATCATAAGTGTATACAGTTTATCACAAGTAATATCACATGAACATCACAACTAAACCTATGACGAACCACACAGCAATTGTCAGAACATATTCACCCAGGGGTCGATCATAACCACAGTCAGTCTCAACTAGTATACTAACATACATGGGTGGGGGTGTCAACCCAATAGTACTATCAATACCTTTCCATCGGCTTCAACACCGGAGTTAAATAGTTGTGAATAAAGAACCACACAAAAACTCATGCATAAGATATAGCTTGCTAACAGAAACACGTTAATCCAAAATATATTGAGTTCACAACTAGAAAGAGTGAGCATACTTTTGCCCCAAATATTTATAAAACTTATAATGAAAATGGGCCGTGAAACTCACCTTGAAATGATTAGAAAATAAAACGAGCAAAAACGCTTCCAAACGGTGTGAGCAATGTACGATCAAATGCCTATAATAATTATAACTAAAACTTTAAACACGTTCGATGAGAGAAAGTACGTTCGGTCGGTTTCGGGTCGGTTCGGGTGTATTGTACGACTCGCTCAAAAGACATCTATTTATTTATATTTATATACGTACATATAATAATTTGATTACTCGTATAGTTAGGCATGAATGAAATATAAATATATTTCTAGCATGTTATACACACACACTTGTATTTACGTATAATCATACACGTCATACTCGATTTATAACACGATAATATATTTTTACTCATTCAACCCATATATAAATTATCATATGAACATGCTCAATTATATAATTTCATATTCGCGTTCCATATACATATATTTATATACTCGTATCATTATAAAAATATAATGTATTGACTTACCTAACTATATATATATATATATATATATATACATATATATATATATATATATATATATATATATATGCCGACATACAAATAAATAATAACATACACCCAATATACATGGACGTCCATACATAACTCACACACACATGAGACTAGCACAAACACACTTTATTCATAAACTCACACACACACTGCTACACATACTGCACACCACACAAGACACACCTCCATTTATATATAATTCTACACACACCTACCCACTCACCACATTCACGTACACACACTATCATACACACAACGCACACACTACACAACACCCACATCCCCTTATATATATATATATGTATGTATATATATACTTCTACACACACTCCAACACAATTTACATATATATATACATACACGGCATCACACACATACATACATATATACCCGAACACACACATCGCGTATACTTACGTACACACAACAGAAAACGCACCGCACACCTACCACCAACACACAGCAGCCAAAGGCTGCTGCGTTCTACTCCTCTCCGCAGCCCACACACACACGGTACGCACCCGCGTGACACGCATTTACGCACACATAATCCGTGATATACATACCCGTGCACCTAATGTACATTCGAGGGCATACAACGCAGCAACATACGATCTTACAAGCGATGTCATACACGCATATATACATACAACAAACACACACATAACATATATATATATATACATATATATAGGGGCATTCAAATAAGAACCATTTTTTATCAAAAACCAAAAGAACAATTGTAAGGCCCCGATCCCGGGCACCTTACGGTTGGTCATTCATCGCACATAAAACATTTTAAAACGTATATTTACTTTGCAGCGGAATTTAAAACTTTATTATAACTAAAAACATGTCATTTCATAACATTACAATATTCGTTTTTCTTTTCAAATACAATGACATGTCAAAATACGGATGCCAGCCTCAACAACTGAGTAGTCGCCCTGTGCCATCCTCAGCAACATACCTGCCAACTGGAAACACATCAAAGTCAGCGTTGCTGAGTGAGCTCTACTTTTATATTAAAACATACTTTACTTACCATCAAAACCATTCTTACATACACACGATCATACAACATACGTACACGTAGATAATATTATTATTATCTTCATCATTCATTCATTAACTTTCATTCGTGTACCGTTCATCGTTAACGTTCCCGTTCTTTCTTAACTCTTTCTTTCGTTCATATGTTTCTTACTTTCATTTATACATTCGTTACATTCGTCCGTACGTACATTACGTTCATTCTTACGTTCATTTCATTTATTCGTACGTTCATTACTTTCGTGCATCCTCTATCTTTCACTTCCATCTAGATCCGGTCACACTTTACCCTCTTCATGGCACACAGCCATGATTACTGAGGTCGAGTGACAAAGATCCCGTTTCATACGTCATCATTATGTTCCTTCCGTTCATTACTTTCATTCGTTCGTTCTTTAGCTTTCATTACGTTCATTATCTTTCATTCATTTCATACTTCCTTTCTTTCATAATTACCTTTCTCATTCATCAACTCACGCGATACTCCCGACTCATGCCCGAAGACTGATACTGTGCCGGGGCCTGCTCACAAGCCCCCGACTCATGTCCGAAGACTGACACAGTACCGGAGCACGCGTTCCATTCCTCATTCGTCTCATCTCACTCTCTCGCACTACTCCCGACTCATGTCCGTAGACTGATACTGTGCCGGGGCCTGCTCACAAACCCCCGACTCATGTCCGAAGACTGACACAGTATCGGAGCATGCGATCCTTTACTCATCCAACTAGATCCTGTCTCATGCAATACCCCCGACTCATGCTCGAAAGCTGATGCTGTGCCGGGGCCTGCTCACAAACCCCCGACTCATGCCCGAAGACTGACACAACACCGGGATACGCGACAAAGATCCCGTCAAGTCAATCACCTAGATTGAACTCCATCCGAGTCTGTTGCAACACAAAGTTGCTCACCTCACTATCTCGTCCCATACAATACCCCCGACTCATGTCCGAAGACTGATACTATGCCGGGGCCTGTTATACAAACCCCCGACTCATGTCCGAAGACTGACACAGTGTGACATCCGTCACCAAAGGTCCGTCATTTAGCGTGTTTGATTTAACCTTGTTATCTGTCATTCCTCATTTTGATAAACCAACTACGTGAATACCATATTTGTTTTGCTTAATTGCCCTTATACGTGTAGCACCGTTGCTTGACTTGTCGCTATCTTAAGACGTTTCTCCAAGATTTGCCCCGTTAACACTACGCGCGCCATTTTATATATATATATAAAAAAAACTATTGTCACGTATAAAACCATTTTTTAAAAATTTTAAATATCATTAACAACATTCTATCATTAATAAAAACAAGACCAATAAATAACGTTTTCAATCGAAACAAAATTTAGGAACTCGGGGCAAAGTACAGGGACTAATGGTGACACTTGGGCAAACCTGGGATGGGTATAAATACCCATTTCCCAGCTCTTTTTCTTCACTTCATCTTCATCTTCATCGACCTTCATCTTCTTCCTCTCCCTTTCTACACCAAACTAGCACCGAAATTCATCCCATTTGTTGCGTTTTCGTCGTCAAATCTTGGTTATCATCGTGAAATCTCACTCCTAGCAGGTAGATAACCTCGTTTGACCCGTTTATTGCTCGATTTAGCTGCTGCGTTTCTAGGGTTTTGGGTGCTCGGGTTCATCTAAGCACAAGAGGTCGTGTGGGCTTGCATGTCGTGTTCTTGAGTGTGCTTCTTGTCTAGACGTGCTAGGATTAGTGTTCTGGAGGTTCTTGGTGCGTGAAACCCATGCTCGGAGCAGCAGAACGCTGCTCGATGGTCTGCGCAGTCGCGACCTGCTGTGCAGGGCGACTGGGCCATCCGGCCGACTGAGCCGTGCGACTGGAATAAATCATGTGAATGGGTAGGGCGTATGAGTGTGTCACGCGACTGAGCCGTGCGATTGGGCAAATCGTACGACTAAGTCAAGCGTATGGGTGTATGCGATTGTGTGTGAGTCGTACGACTGAAAGGCCAATCGTACGAATGAACGTTCAATCGCACGAATGAAGCTGATTCGTGTGATTGAAGGTCCAATCGGGTGTATGGAGATTGAGTCGTATGACTAAGTCTTGCATGGTACGACTGAATGCTTAGTCGCATGAATGAAGGTTCAATCGTACGAAAGTAGCTAATTCGTAGGACTGAAAGTCCACTTGTGCGAATAGAGTGTCAGTCGTGCGTCCGTTCCTATTGTGTGACTAATGATGTGTGCGTGTGTATGGATCCCCTCTTCGGAGATCTCACGACGATAATGTAATATTAATAAAGTGTCATAGCTTGACCACAAATATTAAATTCAACGCTATTAACAGGCACATACTATTTAAAATAATCTAGACTAAGAGGCGTGTGACTGCTTGTGTGTGTACTACCCACGACCGAACCGAAACGACCCGATTCAATTAAACAATATTATTAACAGTAGTCCATAAGATTAATTCTTAACATAACTGTCAATAGGTGATTGACTGTTCATACATACATACATACATACAAGTTTAGGAAGTTTCATCAGACATACTTACCACCTAACAAGTGAGTTTCGTGGCCCCTTTTTACGCTTATACAATTGTTTCAATCTTTTACAAACATGGGGGAAAAGTATGCTCATACGTTTTCAATGCTGTACAATATACATACAATTTTCATACTTGGAATCAACGTGATACTGTTTTGTGAGTACTTATCTGATACATACATGATGTTACTGTGTGGACTGTCTTACAACCATTAATTCCGGTGTTGGAACCAACAGATAGGTATTAGTAGTACTACTGGGTTGACACCCCCACCCTTGACAGATGGTTACTTGCGAGTACCATCACACTGCCAGGAACGGGCCTTGGGTGAATATATTCTGACAATTTGCTGTGTGTACGTCATTAGGCTTGGTTGTATAAAACTCAAGGTATGTGATCTTGCTTGCTTATAACTGTATGCACGGTATTCCACTACAAATACTATACAGCATCAACTACATGTTTACAATTTAAACCTGCGAAGCTCACCAACATTATTGTTGACCATTTTGAGCATTACTTTTCAGGTGATCAAGGGAATTGAAGTTCTAGGAGTGCTGCCTTTTAGTGGAGACCCTAGGATGTATTTTATGTTATTACTTTTGTAAAGCTTGAACATGAATATGATCTTTTGTATACTTGTTCCCGAATTGTGGGAATATTACATTACAAGCTATTATCAATGTTTATGTGATCATTTATGTTGTACTTATGACTATGCTGTCGTGAACATTGATTATACACGACACAAGTCTCCATTTGTGTTCGGGTGTCGTCATGACACGCTTGTCATCATATTGTATTGCTACTCTATCATATACCATGTGTTATGACGATCCCGTCTAGCTCGCATTCCCCGTGTTTCCGCTACCAGCGGGGGGTGTGACACACAGTACCGGGATACGTGACGCGGATCTCGTTCGAGTCTGTTGCGACACAGAGTCGCTCAGCTCATACATACGCTTGCAAGCCTTACGTTCATTCATTCGTTCATTAATGCATGCACTCATTCGTTACGTTCCTCTTTCATTATCTTCCACTTTACGTTACATACTACTTTCAATTCATTCATTAACGTTCAACGCAAAGCCCAGGGAAGACAAACATACAATGAATAAAAGGAACATACACATAATCATAGACATACATCATCACCATACAGGCATCATCACACATTCATAACACACATCCGACATACAATGCAATCACACGCACCGCCAGGCATACCTCACACATAACATCATGCGCGTCATCATCTTCAACTCATCATCATACATCGTCTTACATTATCCATGCCTAACTCATCATCTACAACCCAGAGGGTTCGAGTCTAAGTTCGCACTTTTCGAAAGTCGGATAATACTACGGACATTCGGGCGTATGGACACCCTTCAGTCGTCTGGCCTCCATGCGATAGGCCCTTCATTCGGGTGACTAGACCTTCGTTCAGGTGGGTAAACCTTCATTCGGGTGTCTAGACCTTCATTCGGGTGACTAAACCTTCATTCGGGTGTCTAGACCTTCATTCGGGTGACTAAACCTTCATTCGGGTGTCTAGACCTTCATTCGGGTGACTAGACCTTCATTCAGGTGACTGGACCTTCAGTCTCCCCCCATTCAGGTGACTGGCCTTCAGTCTCTCCCCATTCAGGTGACTGGCCTTCAGTCTCCCCTCATTCAGGTGACTGGCCTTCAGTCTCCCCTCATTCAGGTGACTGGCCTTCAGTCTCCCCCCATTCAGGTGACTGGCCTCCAGTCTCCCCTCATTCATGCGACTGAGCTCCAGTCTCCCCTCATTCGGGGGACTGAGCTCCAGTCTCCCCTCATTCAGGTGACTGAGCTCCAGTCTCCCCTCATTCGGGCGACTGAGCTCCAGTCTCCCCTCATTCGGGCGACTGAGCTCCAGTCTCCCCTCATTCGGGCGACTGAGCTCCAATCTCCCCTCATTCAGGTGACTGAACTCCAGTATCCCCTCATTCGGGCGTCTGGGCCTAGCTGATGCAGGATGGAGTTCATCCCGACTGCAGCCGAGGGTTTTCGGCCCCCAAACTCACTTAAACCCATTTTGAGCCCAAATCGACCATCCTAAGCCTTAGGGAAACATACCACGACCTCACTCGAGCCTAACCACGCATGAAATCGAGCTCCAAACGCATCATACACTTACTCAAATGCATAAAAACGGGCTTACACCCAAAAACTCAAAAAATAGGGTTTCAGATGTGTTCCAGCCCCAAAATCATTCAAAAACGTGTAAAAGAGGGGTCTTAGAACTCACCTTAGTAGCCTCCTCGGTTAGGGCTTCGATTTGACTAGCTTCTCGACAAAATCCGAGCCTGAATCACCCCGTTCTCTCTTTTCCTCCTCTGCTCTGTCGCTCTCTGTTCTTTCCCGACTGAAAATGCAAGTGTGGGGAAGGAGAAGAGAGTTGCTCCTCTTTTATACCTACAGCTCAGTCGCATCTGGTCCAGGGGCGACTGGACCTTCAGTCGCATAAGCACCATGCGATTGGACCCCAATCGCATGTGTTCCATGCGGTTCGTCCTTCAGTCGGGCGATTGAACTCTAATCGTACGGTTGAGCTTCAATCGGCCGAATAGCATGCGATCGAACCTCCAGTCGCATCAATACCATGCGACTGAAGCTCAGTCGCATAACCAACCAAAAGGTCAAACTGCCGGGCGTTACAAGTCCACCCCCCTTATTTAGGTTTCGTCCCCGAAACCTGTTATTCCTTAAACCTTCACGGGCAATACTGTCCCATCTAATTTCTGGTCTATCACTTGGAATCCTATCGCTCCACATCGTTTATCGACATTCGACTTCTGGTCTATCTTGGTCTACCGCCATCGGCAACCCATGCATACTGATCAAGGTTCATTTGACCAGCATTTGTGACTCCAAGCATGCCATGTAGAATATAGTTACTACACCACAATACTCGCGCAAAGGCTCGGCGTTATAATCATTGAGCTTCAGAGCATCACTGGGAACCTTCAGCTTAAGTGTGTGAAGAACAAGGCCTTCAACTTGTGTAAAGTTGCTGCATGCACAATCCCAGGCTGAAACTGTTCCTCAGATAACGGGTGACACAGCTTTCTTAATTGCATCACTCAATCCTCTAGGGTATCAGATAACCTAGTGAATCCACTAATAGTAATCTCTACATCGAAGGGCTCATCAATGTTTCTTCTCCTAACATGCAACTCACAACAGAAGGCAATAGGGACGTACTACTACTAGCATCACATTCAAGGTGTAAGGGCACAAACTTAAATTACCAGAAACATACCTGTCGTCAGGTCGAAGTCCGCTCTAGCCTTCACCCTCTATTCTCCCTCCTCGCACCAGAGCTCCCCGCCCCTGACTTCTTACAATCCCTGCTCAGATGTCCCGTCTCGCCGCAATTGTAGCACTTATCCATGCGGCAATCCCTTGCCTTGTGGCCTTCCTTCCCACACTGAAAACAGACGTTCAGTCCCCACTTGCACTCCCCTTCGTGACCTCTACCGCACCTCTTACATACCTCATCCTTCGTTCTTATCCTCTCCTGATCATCGATCCTCGTCATCTTACCTTCGGTCGCCATTCCACCATCACTATCTCGCCTTCCCTTCCCCTTCTTATCATAGGCTCGCTCCCCCGCTTCACCTGTTATCGCTATCGTCTCCCGCTCGTCATACAACCTTCCCGCCAAATCCACTGTCGACCTGAAGGTACTCGGTCGAGCGGAAATCAAATGCCAACGAATTTCGGCTGGCGGCCCTTGAATATACCGGTTGATCTTTCGAGACACCGGCGTCACCTGCTCTGGCACCAACTGCGCCATGTCGTTAAACTTGGCGGTGTATTGTTGGTGGGTCATCGTCCCCGCTTCCAATTGCAGGAACTCCCTTTTAACTTTATCCATTTCACGGCGAGGACAGAACTCCTCAATCACCAGCCTTTTCAACTCTGACCATCTCATCCTTCAGATAGCCCGGCTACCCTCATCTTGGACTATATTGTCCCACCAGCATAAAGCTGAGTCCACGAAAGAATGAGTGGCAAACTTAACTTTCTGATCTTCCCGGCACTCACTAATTTCCAGTACCGCTTCCATCTCTCTGACCCAACGATGAGCGGCAGTAGCATTGCCGTTACCGTCAAAGGTTGGGGGCTTGCATCGTTGAAACGGCCCATAGTTACAGCCTCGTGCCGCCACCGACGCAGGCTCCTCCTCCTCATCGGAGAAAACCGTTTCAGTCTCCATCCGTCTCCTTCCGCCCGAAGGTCTACCCCTTTCCTGTCCCTCCTCATTCCTAACAGCCTTTATCACTTCAGTCACTACAGACGGTAAGATCGTCTGCATGACTTGGTGTACCTCTTCCACAACCGCCTCTCTCATCGAGGCTCTCAAATTGGCACTTTCGTCTGCTCCCTCCTGATGAGGAGTCTCGTGTTCTTCATGAACCACCTTTTCAACTCTAGGCCTTCCTCTCGTGACCCGTGGTTCAGCACCACGTCCGGCACCACCTCCACCACGTGAAGCCTTAGAAGATCTACCACCAGCCATCCTCTATCACACTGAAAGATTCAAACACTAACACAGTCATTCCAGGGAATAGCTCAGTTTATGTCAAGTATAGTAAGTCCCTAATTACAGTGATCAGTTGTGATTAGCCACTTACTCTACTCTTCGCACCCCGAGCATTACCTATCCTGACTACATCAGTGTCTAAATCTATCAGTACACATAAACACATAACATGCGCACATAATGCCGGTTAACTTTAAGAAAATACCTGATGGCACGCAGCTACTCAGTTTGGCATCCCTTCCCTTTTTGTCCCATTCTCAGTTTAAGTTAAGGTTTATTTTGAAAATTTACCCACTTCACTTAAACTTTTGCTCTGATACCAACTTGTAAGGCCCCGATCCCGGGCACCTTACGGTTGGTCATTCATCGCACATAAAACATTTTAAAACGTATATTTACTTTGCAGCGGAATTTAAAACTTTATTATAACTAAAAACATGTCATTTCATAACATTACAATATTCGTTTTTCTTTTCAAATACAATGACATGTTAAAATACGGATGCCAGCCTCAACAACTGAGTAGTCGCCCTGTGCCATCCTCAGCAACATACCTGCCAACTGGAAACACATCAAAGTCAGCGTTGCTGGGTGAGTTCTAGTTTTATATTAAAACATACTTTACTTACCATCAAAACCATTCTTACATACACATGATCATACAACATACGTACACGTAGATAATATTATTATTATCTTCATCATTCATTCATTAACTTTCGTTCGTGTACCGTTCATCGTTAACGTTCCCGTTCTTTCTTAACTCTTTCTTTTGTTCATATGTTTCTTACTTTCATTTATACATTCGTTACATTCGTCCGTACGTACATTACGTTCATTCTTACGTTCATTTCATTTATTCGTACGTTCATTACTTTCGTGCATCCTCTATCTTTCACTTCCATCTAGATCCGGTCACATTTTACCCTCTTCATGGCACACAGCCATGATTACTGAGGTCGAGTGACAAAGATCCCGTTTCATACGTCATCATTATGTTCCTTCCGTTCATTACTTTCATTCGTTCGTTCTTTAGCTTTCATTACGTTCATTATCTTTCATTCATTTCATACTTTCTTTCT
Organism: Flaveria linearis; assembly: GCA_024085815.1. Taxonomy (NCBI): domain Eukaryota; kingdom Viridiplantae; phylum Streptophyta; class Magnoliopsida; order Asterales; family Asteraceae; genus Flaveria; species Flaveria linearis. Next base: position 39,538,177 of record CM044001.1, on the reverse strand, counting down.
TTCACAATTACCTTTCTCATTCATCAACTCACGCGATACTCCCGACTCATGCCCGAAGACTGATACTGTGCCGGGGCCTGCTCACAAGCCCCCGACTCATGTCCGAAGACTGATACAGTACCGGAGCACGCGTTCCGTTCCTCATTCGTCTCATCTCACTCTCTCGCACTACTCCCGACTCATGTCCGAAGACTGATACTGTGTCGGGGCCTGCTCACAAACCCCCGACTCATGTCCGAAGACTGACACAGTATCGGAGCATGCGATCCTCTACTCATCCAACTAGATCCTGTCTCATGCAATACCCCGAGTCATGCTCGAAAGCTGATGCTGTGCCGGGGCCTGCTCACAAACCCCCGACTCATGTCCGAAGACTGACACAGCACCGGGATACGCGACAAAGATCCCGTCGAGTCAATCACCTAGATTGAACTCCATCCGAGTCTGTTGCAACTCAAAGTTGCTCACCTCACTATCTCGTCCCATACAATACCCCCGACTCATGTCCGAAGACTGATACTGTGCCGGGGCCTGTTATACAAACCCCCGACTCATGTCCGAAGACTGACACAGTACCAGGATACGTGACGAGGATCTCGTTCGAGTCTGTTGCGACACAGAGTCGCTCACCTCATACATACGCTTGCATGCCTTACGTTCATTCATTCGTTCATTAATGCATGCACTCATTCGTTACGTTCCTCTTTCATTATCTTCCACTTTACGTTACATACTACTTTCAATTCATTCATTAACGTTCAACGCAAAGCCCAGGGAAGACAAACATACAATGAATAAAAGGAACATACACATAATCATAGACATACATCATCACCATACAGGCATCATCACACATTCATAACACACATCCGACATACAATGCAATCACACACACCGCCAGGCATACCTCACACATAACATCATGCGCGTCATCATCTTCAACTCATCATCATACATTGTCTTACATTATCCATGCCTAACTTATCATCTACAACCCAGAGGGTTCAAGTCTAAGTTCGCACTTTTCGAAAGTCGGATAATACTACGGACATTCGGGCGTATGGACACCCTTCAGTCGTCTGGCCTCCATGCGATAGGCCCTTCATTCGGGTGACTAGACCTTCGTTCGGGTGGGTAAACCTTCATTCGGGTGTCTAGACCTTCATTCGGGTGACTAAACCTTCATTCGGGTGTCTAGACCTTCATTCGGGTGACTAAACCTTCATTCGGGTGTCTAGACCTTTATTCGGGTGACTGGACCTTCAGTCTCCCCCCATTCAGGTGACTGGCCTTCAGTCTCCCCCCATTCAGGTGACTGGCCTTCAGTCTCCCCCCATTCAGGTGACTGGCCTTCAGTCTCCCCTCATTCAGGTGACTGGCCTTCAGTCTCCCCTCATTCAGGTGACTGGCCTTCAGTCTCCCCCCATTCAGGTGACTGGCCTCCAGTCTCCCCTCATTCATGCGACTGAGCTCTAGTCTCCCCTCATTCGGGCGACTGAGCTCCAGTCTCCCCTCATTCAGGTGGCTGAGCTCCAGTCTCCCCTCATTCGGGCGACTGAGCTCCAATCTCCCCTCATTCAGGTGACTGAGCTCCAGTCTCCCCTCATTCGGGCGACTGGGCCTAGCTGATGCAGGATGGAGTTCATCCCGACTGCAGCCGAGGGTTTTCGACCCCCAAACTCACCTAAACCCATTTTGAGCCCAAATCGACCATCCTAAGCCTTAGGGAAACATACCACGACCTCACTCGAGCCTAACCACGCATGAAATCGAGCTCCAAACGCATCATACACTTACTCAAATGCATAAAAACGGGCTTACACCCAAAAACTCGAAAAATAGGGTTTCGGATGTGTTTCAGCCCCAAAATCATTCAAAAACGTGTAAAAGAGGGGTCTTAGAACTCACCTTAGTAGCCTCCTCGGTTAGGGCTTCGATTTGACTAGCTTCTCGACAAAATCCGAGCCTGAATCACCCCGTTCTCTCTTTTCCTCCTCTGCTCTGTCGCTCTCTGTTCTTTCCCGACTGAGAATGCAAGTGTGGGGAAGGAGAAGAAAGCTGCTCCTCTTTTATACCTACAGCTCAGTCGCATCTGGTCTAGGGGCGACTGGACCTTCAGTCGCATAAGCACCATGCGATTGGACCCCAATCGCATGTGTTCCATGCGGTTCGTCCTTCAGTCGGGCGATTGAACTCTAATCGTACGGTTGAGCTTCAATCGGCCGAATAGCATGCGATCGAACCTCCAGTCGCATCAATACCATGCGACTGAAGCTCAGTCGCATAACCTACCAAAAGGTCAAACTGCCGGGCGTTACAACAATATTGACCATAGATCTTGTTGATCAATGGCTCTAAATAAAAGGGGCAATTAGTAATTTTAGGAAAATTAAATTTGGTGGAAGAATGAAGTAAAGGGTAAAATTGGAATTTCAATTTCAATATAAGAAACCGCTCTTTAGATTAATCAGGGCTCTACTTCATCGGTTGTTTCTCAACAAATAAAACTATCGATTATTTTTTTGAAGAACACAATCCAATTGCAAAGATCAATCAATGTAAGTTGAGATTTTATTGAAGAGCATCTCATCGAATCGAGCAACAGTCATCGCAAAAAACACAATCGTATGTTTCTTTGCATTAGTCTGAATGTCTGATTTTTCAAAGTTGTATGAAGTTCTAGGGCTAAAATTATTGTGCAATCTACCTTGTTTTGGGGCTGTTTACTACTCGATATTTGATGTTGATGTTCGTGACTAACAATTTTCACTGTTAGTAATCTCTTCTCTGTAATAGGGAATTGGTTAGGTCTTAAAGCTTGAGGACCCCTGTTAGAAGCTTTGAATGTGAGGTTCAGTTGGTTAAAGATCAATAATGTTGAACTATAATTTTCAAGATTTTGATCTATTTGCTATTTTATGCTGGTTTGTATACACTATAGTGTGTAGGAAGATTCAAGATAGAGATCGGCTCTTCTTAGTTTGCAAATGCCTTGAATTTTTTAGTATTAAGATTGTTCCTCACTTTTGAATGGAGTAGTGGAAAAGTTTAGTAGGCTACTGGAAAAAGTTGACCTACATCTGTTAACTGATACTAATGCTTATTAATTTCTAAGATATGAATATGGATTATGAGTATATCGGTGATGTAATGTCAACTTCCTGATTTAAAGTCTACTTCGATGAAACATGAAATTGTGAATTTTGGTGAAGTATAAGCATTTACTAATTCCATATGTGCATTGTTGATTTAGAATACATGCATGCAATTTAATATTTAGATGCATACATTGAACTGTAGAAGCAATGGTATAATACTAATAAATTATTAGTTTGTTGCTAATTGTTCTTACAATTTAAAGTGTAGAATCATGTCAAATGGATTGGGTTGATGAAACTAAAGGTTGCCAGAGAAAATGAATATGTTACGTGCCATCTCTATTCATAGATTTAGAATGTAGATGTATACTATTGTTGGCCATAATCAGCACATTAGTTAACCAACAAGTAATAAACTATCACCATTTCTAAAAATCATAGAATTTTAAAATCCTAATGTTGTCGATTAGTCCAATACCAAGCAAGAGTACCTTACAGTTTAGTTGCATGAAACACGAAGTTGTAATTTTAGGTAGAATTCAAACATTTACTTATTGATTAAAATGAGCATATGCATCATGATATGTGCATTATTGATTTGCATCAATTCAACCAAACAAAAAAAGGACTCTACTAAGTTGAAGGTATAGGTTTAGACGACAATCATGAGCACATGTAGGTTATCACTTTTAATCCTACCAAATGCTAGTTTATGGTTGCTAATGTTTCAGATGTGTTATCTATATGACATTTTCATTCAACAGATCATAAAAGCATCAGGCTAGCTGGTAAAGTAACTGCCTTGGGAAGACCTCAAAAAACTTATTTTTATAACTAACAACTCCAATATGGTCTTTGTGTCAATAAGGATCCTAACAATGGTAAAAAGAAATGCAAGAAGGTAGTGCTACAAGCACCCTAAATATATTATTTGTTCCGCTATTTGATTATGTTTACTGTTAATGAACTAACTTTACTTAATATGTACCACTTATTCACTAATGTCATGTTATAATTCTATATCCAAAACAATGGGTATTGCATCATCTTTTATATTTCTTTCAGACAACAAACAACTAGACGATATACAAAGAAAAATGATAGGTAACAATAATAGAATAACTTATTTAATACACATAAATTATTTGAAAATATATATACGTCTGAACTTTAGTCATTGTTGTAAATTTAGCTGAAAAGGTATTACGAAAGATGAGTCAACATGAAGAGCAAGCACCTGCATTAATGAAAAAAAGAGGCATCTTCAATGTCAAAAGGGACGGTGAAGAACGTAAAGGATGGTGTCAAGCCAACCAAACGAAAGAAAACAAAGGGTAAGTCAAGTCAGTTTTTTGGATAATCATCTAATTGTAGTTCTAACATTTTGTTTTACAAAAGTCATTCATTCTTTTGGTTTATGTTGAAACAACACATGGCGCTGTTAGTTTGTAATTTAGGATTATAACCACCTCTATTTTACAGAATCAGACTGACCAATTATGATGCTTTCCAAATCCATATATGACTATATATGTTGGTTGATAGTTTTAATTAATCGAATCTTGGTGAACTTCTTTTATAAACGTAGATGAAAACAACTAATTTGTCAATGTTAAATCATGCTGATTTATAGCTCGAGTAGTGCGAGTTGTAGATATATATTCATCAAGTTATATAAGTTACTATGCATATACTTGGTGCCAATACTACAATTACACATAAATGCACATACTGCAGTTATGCATTAGTGCACATACTGCAGTTACGCATTAGTGCACATACCGCATTAGTGCACATACTGCAGTTACGCATTAATGCACATACTGCAGTTACGCATTAATGCACATACTGCAGTTACGATTATGCATCAATGCACATATCGCAATTCTCAATTACGCGCATACTCATTTTCTTATGTAACATATTGAGTTTAAATTTATAGTATTATAAGTTGTTATTGATTTCAAAATTTCACTATTAGTGAACTTAGTTGAGCCATAAGGTAAGATTATCATTTAAGAGAGAACATGTAGCTTGTAATATTTCTAAATTCCCATAATTCTCGATGAATAATTTATGATTATATTATCTATATATTACATGAAATTGATAATTATAAAAATTTATCCAAGCTTTAATATGCGACAACGGATATTTGATTGTAAAATAGTATATTTTAAAATTTTGAGTTTTATTAATACATTCCTATTCATTTGAATTCATCCAATTTTTCAGTTTACTATGTAAAGTGTAAACACCCCATGTTAGGTTACAACATAGTTTAATGGCAACAAATGTGACAACTCAGTATGGTATGTTATCATACTATTACTAAGAAAATCATTATTTAGATTAAACTAGAATGCATAATTAAAATAGTTAATTTGCAAAAGCGTTCGTCATGATCCCCATATTCATCCGTTGATTACTATGGATTTTTGATTTTTTTTACTAATGTAGGAATGTAACAAAAAACTAAAATTTACAATACACCTAAAAGCTTTTTAAGAGTGGGGTTAAACATCAACATGACTGCCCCCAAATAAAACCCACCTATTGATAAGAGAAAAGGTTGAGCATCAAACAAGTTGTAAAGTCCATAATCTGATCGATCGAACTTTGTTTGATAGTTGCGCTTGATAATATACGAAGACGGGTGCGCACTCTAATTGAATCAATTGAGATAACAAGGTACTTCTAATGTTCATCACAAAATCATTGCAATTCAAATATATATAATATGTCAAATGATTACAATGATAATCGATACAAGATCAATCTCACTCGAGGGTGGAAGAATCACAAATGTGATCTGCTCGTTTTGAGCGAAACAAACTAAAAACACACACACACATTCACACTCTTGTTTCTCTGTAAATGTGGCACACACTTTAATTCGCACGTAAGCATTTATATACATGTAGACATTTCGCATGCATGTAGTATGCATGCACTTTTCGTATGCATGTACTCTGTTCCAAACTTTTCGCATGCACTATTGTTCCAAACTTTCCTCCAATCGCATGCATGTTGTCATGCGAGATGTTGTCTCGCGAAATGCATGTTGTCCATCTAGGATGAAAAATGATATTGTATTCCAAATGATTTGTCCCTTGCAATCCCCCCCCTTGGATTATGATATCGTTCTTCAGAAAACTTGAATCTTCAATATAAGCTCGACTTAATATCTTCAACTTTTCAAATCTTCAAACAAAAACCTTTCATAAGGATGGTTTTCGTACGAGTGGATGTTGGATTTGATGCAACTTTTAATCTTCAAATCTTCATAAGATCATGCCATTTGATTCGGTTTAGTGTGTGTTCTCGGTTTCGAATAGATCCTCGATGAAACCGGAAATAACTCAATCAAAGGTTATACAATGAATTCACTTGAGCATTTATACAAACACTTGGTGTGCATATCAATACTTAATACCGATCATAGCATTTGAATCAAATTTGTCTTCAATTTCTTCACCAACTCATACAATTTGAATCAAAATGAGACGATATTGTGTGTGTGTCTCGGTTTCGGATTGAACGTTGATGAAACCGGATAAACTTTCAACAACATTAACTAACCTTTTTAACTTGTTTAACATCCTCAAACGGAAGATCGCGGAATAATGATCCGTTGTATCAAGAGCAACACCTTGCTCTGATACCATTTGTAAAGTCCATAATCCGATCGATCGAACTTCGTTGGATAGTTGCACTTGATAATATACGAAGATGGGTGCGCACTCTAATTGAATCAATTGAGATAACAAGGTACTTCTAATGTTCATCACAAAATCATTGCAATTCAAATATATATAATATGTTGAATGATTACAATGATAATCGATACAAGATCAATCTCACCCGAGGGTGGAAGAATCACAAATGTGATCTGCTCGTTTTGAGCGAAACAAACTAAAAAACACACACACACTCAAATTTACACTCTTGTTTCTCTGTAAATGTGGCACACACTTTAATTCGCACGTAAGCATTTATATACATGTAGACATTTCGCTTGCATGTAGTATGCATGCACTTTTCGCATGCATGTATTCTGTTCCAACTTTGTAACTCTCGCATGCATGAATTATATTCCAAACTTTTCGCATGCACTATTGTTCCAAACTTTCCTCCAATCGCATGCATGTTGTCATGCGAGATGTTGTCTCGCGAAATGCATGTTGTCCATCTAGGATGAAAACTGATATTGTATTCCAAATGATTTGTCCCTTACACAAGTCAAAAAGCATATATCTAGTTGCATGTCTGTAATTATGTATTAATGAACATACAACAATAATGCACTAACGCACATTCTACAATTACGTATAAATGTATTAAATTTACCATGAGTGCATCCTTCTAATGCTATTACTTAGTTTAAGAATGAATCATGGAACCAACATATCAAGTGCATAATAAAATATCTTAACAAATAAAGGTTCAAAAACAACATGGATTACCCTCATTAAAAGCATTTATAAGTATCTACAATGTACGAAAAACACACGACACCCACATATATTGAATCCCATTAATGATTTTCTATGAAGCTGATCCATGTTTCTATTTTTTGAAGTCCTTTTTCGTCTTAAAGTTTTTTTATTCAAGTCACCATTGATCATATAATCTTCGTAGCACAGAGGTCTAAATTTCATTTGGTTGTGTAGGATGAATCTAATGATTAATTGGATGGAATGGACCTTATATTTTGATCTGCAGAAACGGGATGTTCATGCATAAATCGAATGATTCAATTTAACAAGGGAGGGAACAGTTTGAGATTTACAGCCCACTAACTTCAATCTCATTTATTAAATTACTATTTTGCCCTTTTATGTATTTATTGATATAAAAATGTAATTTAAACCAAAAAATTCTGATTGGTTGTGTGAGTTCTTTTGGTTTTTGACAAAAAATGGTTCTTATTTGAATGGATCCCTATATATATATATATATATATATATATATATATATATATATATATATATACTCTACCAAACTCCTTAGCCTAAATCCTTATACAAAACATAATACCATCCGCTCATCCGCTGTGCATAACTAAAAAGGCAATGTTTTTACAAGAATACTATAAAAACCCAAAATAGTTTGTTGTAATGTTATGAACATGAAATGAGACATAATAATACTTACAATAGCAGATGTAGCAGCAGATGTCTTAATAGTTATGCACAGCGGATGAGCGGATGGTAGAGTATATGCACAGCGGATGAGTAGATGATTATTTTTGAGTTTTTTGGTTTTTTGCTTTTTTTGGATTTTTTACTAAGGATATAATATGAAGTACGGGAATATGAAGCTTGTATAAGGATTTAGGCTAAGGAGTTTGAGAAGGGGTTTAGTGTGCCATGAGAGAGTATGAGAACTTGAGACATAATAATACTTACAATAGCAGATGTAGCAGCAGATGTCTTAATAGTTATGCACAGCGGATGAGCGGATGGTAGAGTATATGCACAGCTGATGAGTAGATGATCGGACGTCCGTCCGTCCGTCCGTCCGTCCGTCCGTCCGTCCGTCCGTCCGTCCGTCCGTCCTTCCGTCCGTCCGTCCGTCCGTCCAGAAACAGATGGGTGTAAAGAAGGATGGGGAGCAGTCCTTCTATGTAAACCAAATAAATACAGTCCAAAAAATGAAGAAAAAATATGTGCTTATATATATATATATATTATTTTGTCTATTTCTTCACTAAATGTATTACTCCATGGTTATTAAATAAGAAATTAACCTCTTCTCAAACTACTTAGCCTAAATCTTTATACAAGCTTCATATTCCCGTACTTCATATTATATCCTTAGTAAAAAACCAAAAAACCCAAAAATAATCATCTACTCATCCGCTGTGCATATACTCTACCATCCGCTCATCCGCTGTGCATAACTATTAAGACATCTGCTGCTACATCTGCTATTGTAAGTATTATTATGTCTCATTTCATGTCTTACTTTATGTGCTTATAATTTATATGTTTGGTATTTTATTTGCTTTCTTACCAAACCTTCTTACCCCCTCTGATGCATTGGTATCAGAGCAAGGCTTTCTTAAAATCTAAAAGACTAAGACAAGCTCCATATTTAAGGCTTTCTTAAAATCTAAAAGACTAAGACAAGCTCTATATTTATGTTTATAATTTATATTTATTCCCAATCTATCAAAACTAGTAGGACCATTATACAGTAAGACGACAAAAAACGGACAAAGGTATTTTAACAGTGAAGACATAAAGATAGTAAAAGAAATAAAAAATATGGTTAAAAATATTAAACCATTAGAACTACCATTAGTAACAGACTATATAATAGTAGAAACAGATGAGTGTAAAGAAGGATGGGGAGCAGTCCTTCTATGTAAACCAAATAAATACAGTCCAAAAAATGAAGAAAAAATATGTGCTTATACAAGTGGAAATTTTCAAAATAAAAACAATTGGACAAATATAGATTTCGAAATACAAGCATTGATTTATTCTCTTGAAAAATTTAAAATATTCTTACACAAAGAATTCACAGTTCGAACGGATTGTGAAGCCATAGTTAAATTTATTAAAAATGATCAAAGTAAAAAGATGAACAGGACACGATGGGTAAATCTACAAAACATAATACAAGGAAATGGATATTTTATAAATTTTGAACATATTAAAGGGAAAAATAATAGGATAGCAGATATGTTATCTAGAAATATAAATAAGTGGTTTATTGCATATGGAAAGAAAGAATGCTAAAGGCAAAGGAATCCTTATACAGTCTACACAGAATAAAATCTTCAATGACTTCTGATGAAGAAACAGGGAAGATTCAACAGTCATATACAGAATCGATTAAAAAAATACAAAGTTATAGACAACTTCCATCATCGATTACAGGTATTGGGGAAATATCACGATATTATAACCCAATAGAAACTCGTCCAAAAAATATACAGAATACACAAAGGACGTTTACCACAACACAGAATACACAGAATTTAAACATTACATTTGGAGGAATATACTCTCTCCAAAAATGTATTGACACCAATAAAAAGTTTAGACCTATGGGTGGAATAACACTAACAGAAAAACAACAGTGTCTACTTGATAATCTTTGGCATATTCAAACCATGCCACAAGCCTCAAGTTTTAAAATACAAGTCTTGAATGCTCTGAGTATGTACTTCTCTGAACAGAGCATGACAACACATAAACCCAAGTTTACACATTATGTCATTTTTCGAGGAACAAAAATTGGTATTTTTAATAAATGGGAAACTGTTGCAAAATATATACAATGCCCCAATCCAATTTATAAAGGTTTTGAAAGCTTTCAACAAGCTATCGAAACTGTAAGGGAACATTTTGGGGTTAAAGGTTTCTACATTGAACCCGAAGAGGTCAAAACATTTGCTGAAATAGCAAATACACACCCAGAACAGTTAATCAAAGCTCAAGAGCAATTGATTACTGATCTACAAGAACAGCTTATAAAGAAAGGAAAAGATACACAGTTTATACATATAAAATTAGAGAATGAAATTCTCAAACAAAAAATTGCATTACTCGAGGCAAAAAATACAGAGTTATTACAAAGACTCGAGAAGAAAAAAGAAAATACAGAGATATACAGGACTTTTGAATCCTTCAGAACCAGGATTCTTGACACTCATTGGCATCAACAACTGAAGCCAGTGACAGACAGATTTCCAGAATTTGAGCGGATTGTTTCACAAAAAGTCTGTGAGCAATTCCCTTTGATTCTTTACAATCTCCAACACCAATTACTGGATCTTGCATTTCACATGGATAGTGAAAATAAAGGATTCAGTATAATAGAAAGAACAGATGAAGACGGCAACGGTACAGGACTCCTGTTACTGCAAGTCTTTCAGCCTACATAGTTAACTGTCGAACAGATAATCCAATTCTACCATCACGGTATGATTGATTACCTGGAAGTCAAGCTCAACAAAAGAACAGAAGATCTCCTTAATCAACTTGGAGAAAAAATAATTTTAACAGCAGGGAATATAGCAGCACGAGCTGTGTTGCCAACCATTGGATGCAAGATTATTGCATCATTCCCTTTTACAGACTCTTACACTTACAGACCCGCCTAAAAAAGGATCTTCATTGATCATAACATTACAACAAACTATCTACGAACATGTATGACAAAGACAGACATTGATTTTGCCATCCTAAAATGGCTTAATCAACAGCCAGGACAACCTACCAGTGATCTACAGCAGTTTATTAAAACTCATCAGGAAACTCCAGAAATTCCTGATTTCTTCCCATGGCAACAATACAATTTAATTGGGGAAGGACACTATATACAGGTTTATGCAAAAACAAGCTGGCGCATGCTATTGCCTTTTGCAGGGGAAGGCGATACACTCCAGCTCAGACATATAATTAACTTAGAAGGTTACGAAGCAGAGCAAGGTGACTGCTCAAGCCCACAGTCAATTGACAGCACTCACAGAGACTTCTAGAAAGGATAAACAGCTAGAGGTTAAAACAAAAACGAGTTCTCTATTCAAATGACGCATGCCATGACGTTAATTACAAAGTTTCTAGAAGATGACGCAGGCAATGACGAAGGACAAAAATAATTGAGGGACTCGCTGGCGTTTGTAATTATTTGTAATTATTATTTCTCTTTTGTACGACTCATTCTGAGCCGTTTCTTTTCTTTTTCTTTTCATTAAATTATTGTAAATTTGTTTGAGACTTCGCCTATATAAGGCAGAAGAATTCATTTGTAAAAACACACCGAAGAACACAAGAGAATTCAATAAAATCTTCAAGTTCTCATACTCTCTCATGGCACACTAAACCCCTTCTCAAACTCCTTAGCCTAAATCCTTATACAAGCTTCATATTCCCATACTTCATATTATATCCTTAGTAAAAAATCCAAAAAAAATCAAAAAACCAAAAAACCCAAAATAATCATCTACTCATCCGCTGTGCATATACTCTACCATCCGCTCATCCGCTGTGCATAACTATTAAGACATCTGCTGCTACATCTGCTATTGTAAGTATTATTATGTCTCATTTTATGTCTTACTTTATGTGTTTATAATTTATATGTTTGGTATTTATTTGCTTTCTTACCAAACCTTCTTACCCCCTCTGATGCATTGGTATCAGAGCAAGGCTTTCTTAAAATCTAAAAGACTAAGACAAGCTCCATATTTATGGCGTGTTATGCCTCTTTTTTTTGGAGAACTCTCTTAGGTGAAGATTATGGGAAAACTAAGCTCCGATTATTAAAGTATCAAAAGGGTTAAAATGGTTTGATATTATATATTTTGTTAATATATTCTGTTAAGATATATATGTTGATTTTGTTAATATATTAAAAATTCTAAGGATATGAGAAAATCTTTTAAGGGGAAGCTTAGGAAGGATTAAAACTAAGGAGTTTGATTTCATTCAAATATTGAGAACAATCATAACTTTTCAAGCAAAAAACTTGAATTTCTAAATTTAGAGTTCATCGATAAACCTGCTTTTAGACCAATTAGTACAGAAAATTATAGTTTAAATTGTTGCATTAAAGAAACCTGCAAACATAGTCTACATACTGAAAATCCACATTTAAACACCTTAACAGATTTAGTTATAAATTTAGGTAAAAACCTGCAAATAGAGTTACACAATAATAGACAATTAGTAGAAAAGCTTATTGAAGAAGTTAAAAAATATAATACTAATTTAGACTATATTAAAGAGCAAAACGAAAGATTACTAAAAAAGTATAATACTTTTGATAAACAAATACCAAGTAATACATTTAGTGAAGAAATAGACAAAATAACACAAGCAGTTAAAAAATTAAACATAGACGATATAAATTCTAATAAAAAACGATTAATAAACCTATACCGTATAAACATTGGCAAATAAGAAAATGAGTGAAAGAAATTTTCTAGGACGCAGTAGAACTATACAGGAAGCTAGAAACTCGACAAGCAATATAAATGATATAATAACATCGGATAGTTTTTTAAACAGGATAATTAGACGAGGAACAGGCTCAACTAGTAATAGAAACATGTTACAAATAGAAGATGAAATTGATGTAGACAGAAATATAGATTTATACAATCAGCATCAGCTAGATATTTTAAATCCACGAACATTATATCAAACAGGAAGGTTTAATATTAACACAACATTAATACGAAGTAGTAGGGAAGAAAGTCTACGAGTAATAGATAGGACAGTAGAAATAGATTTATTGTCACCAGAAACTATACAAAAAATTAAACAGTCTGGTAAACATTTTATACATACAGGTTTAATAATAATAGGAGTAAAGGCTTTAGGAAGAAAAAACTTAGGAACAAAGCTACTAGCCTTAATATTAGATAAAAGTTGGAAAAATAAAATGAAAAAAGCAATTATATCAGGTATGGAAGTAGATTTAAGTCAAAATACAGCTTTATTTTATTGTACACCAGGAATACTTAAAGATATTAAAGATATAAATAATATAAAAATAGCACTACAAACAAAAGGTTACGAAAACTATGAAGGCAATAACTTAGTAATAAGCGTAGGAGTACTAGGAAAAGCTAGTAATAGCTCTGGTATGAAATACAAAGTAAATATAGAAGGTATAGTACAAACAATGGCTTCAAAATCAATAAAAATGATAGATCCAATTAAGATAGATCCAGAACAGCTAGCTGGATTAGAATGGAATTTAGATACTCTACAGGAAAATGACAATACAGTATTAGTACCTAAGAAAAGTGTCATATATGAAAAAACAGATGGTCAACAAAGTATAAGATTTGTAGATTTTAAGGAAAACGATAATACAAAGGAAAATGATGAGGATAATAAAGAATTTAGTGTTAGGACCGTGTACGTACGGAGTACTAACCGATTCTTCGTTGTACCAGATCAAATAGTGCGGAATCCTATTTGATTGGCGATCCAATCAGTGAGAACGAAATCAGGATCAATCCTAACGATTAGAAAACGTTATGAATTGACTTGGAATGATCTGAAACGCTCTATGAAGTTGGAATGGTCGAACAGCACGTTCTGGGTCGATTAGGGTTTCTAGTATTCGAAGTGTTCTGTTTTTCCACGAATTAAGTGGTATTTATAGGTTACAGATCTCATTCGTGCGACTGAGCCTTGCGACTGGCTCAGTCGTGCGATTGAGTAATACGATTGATTCATTCGAACGCTTGAATCAGTCTCATGACTCAAACGGGCGATTGACTCAATCTCCTAGTTCAACCGTGCGATTGAACCATTCGCATGGTTCAGTCGTGCGACTGAATAAGATTCTTAGTCAAACATATTCTTGAACCTTTAATGATTCAGAACTGTGTCTCACAACTGTAAACCTATATAACATGGTCATATTATGCGTGTAACAACTAATAATATAATTAGTTATAACATTATATAATCAACAACCATATAAAGAAGAGATTCTCATTCGATTGATTGAACATTACATATGCGTTACAAGATAGAAGTCTATTACATTTGAGCTCACTAGACTAGAACTGGGGACATGTGTACCAACAAACTCCCCCTTGGACCTAGTTCTATCTAGACCTTTACTCCTTTCTTGAATTCTTCAAACCTTTTTAATCTCTCTTCTTTGGAAACCCCCGCATGGATATTTAGCGCAAAGCATAGACGTATTATGTGCTGAAACTGTAGAGCTTGCACAATATCCTGCGTATCGAAAAACAGTGGCCACTTGTACAGCGTATACACATCAGACGCTGACAAGTTGATAAGCCACATGGGGTCGAACACCCTTATAGCTTCCATTGACCCATCCTTTTCCAAAACAATGACTGCCTCACCCGAGCGCCAGTCATAGTACCACCACTTAAAGTGTGGGGTAAAGTCCTGTGGCATCTCCCTCAGTGGAATTCTGGACATTGTGCGCGGAGGTCGCCACTTCAGAACTATCTTAGGCTGACCAGTGATGGGACTTACCTCAGACCTTCTGAGGTACCTCGTAGCCTGTTGAGGTTTGAAATTTACCCATCTGGTCCTATATTCCTTCTTCAATGCAGCCTCAAACCAGCCAGACATCTTCTTCGGATCAGCATAAAGAAGCTTTAGGCGTGCCAACTGGTTGAGTTCAAAACCTGGGAGAGTCTTCAGATCATGAGGGAATCTAAAGTACTCGATTCCCCTCTCCCTCTTCACTGCATATACTCCGAGGTCATCAAAATGAGCCCAAGCTATAATCTTCCCTGACACCTTCATATTCTTCTTTACTTTGTATAACTTGGTGTAGGTACTCTGAGTTGTTGTAGTTCGTTGTGCTCTGACCTCGGCGAAGCAAGCCGCCCATTCAGCCTTTCGAATCAAGTCTTGTAATTAATATCTGTATAGGGCTAGATCATTTTTGCATAGGCTTAGTACTTGAATCAAGTCTTGTAATTAATATCTGTAACAGTCAATATATATATATATGTGAATTGAATTTATAGGTTAACCCCATATATGTATGTGTGTTGATTTGTGACTTGACAGGAGAAACAATATACTTGGATGGATTTCCTAAAATTGACCAAGTGTAAAAAACATCTACGGATGAACAATTTTGTTAATTCGTAGATATGCTTCATACAAGACCAAATGACCAAGAGTAAGTTTCTGCGGATGATCAAGTTTCATGAAGGGAAGACTCCTATGGAAGAAGGATTTCCTACGGAAGAACAACATTCCTACGGAAGAGTAAATCATCTACGGAAGAACAAAAGATCTGCGGAAGGCAAGACTCCTGCGGAAGATCACTATACTTGTGCTATTGGAAATTCCAAGAAGTTAAACAAGTCAACACAATCAATAACAAATCCCGAGAGATCCGGTATTTCCTTAACCGACTCAAACATCTATAAATATGAGTCCTAGGTTTCACATCTTGGCGAACACAATCAATCAATATTACGGCTGTCAAGAGTTCATTGTGCAACCCTAGCTGCCGTCACATCAACATCAAACATTATTCGTTTCACAGAATTCGATTGTTCATAGTCATTCATTATTATTCTTTTGTAATCATTACAGTATAGTTAATGAAATACATTTGAATTATTATTGATTTCATATTTATTGTGTTTCTGTGGTTGTGTTCATCATTAATCATTAAAAACAATTAAACGTCAATTAGTGATAATTCCGCGATCATTAAATTGATTTATTTTAATACTGATAATTCCTGAATTGAGATCCTTGGATTCACAGGTGGTATCAGAGCCATTGGTGCTCATTGATCTAGATCAATTGATCTATCAGTATTAAAATTGTTTAATTGATTTTCAAACAATTATATCAACGACTGGTCATTCAGCAAACATTCTCTTATTGCTTGTATGATTTAGATCTATATTCAAATTTATTGAATACCAGATCTGCGTCTTTGATAGATTTGTCAACTTAAGCATTTAACTTTTAAATCCATCTTTTGCAGTTAAACATGAGTACTTTTGGAGGAGGATCTTATCAACCACCAAAGTTGGAAACAAAAGCTGATTTTAAATCCTGGAAGATCAAGTTCAGGAATCATGTGAACTACACAGATTCTGACTTGTGGGAGTCCATCACACAAGGTCCTTATATTCCACCCACTCTTGGGCCGGATTATAATGACAAAAATCAGCCAATCAGCACTAAGGACTTGCCACCTGATGATGTCAAGAAGGTCAAAGTTGATATTAAAGCATACAACTTGCTTAGTATGGCTTTGCCTGAAGAAATCTTGATCAGGTGCGAGAACTATAAAACAGCAAATTCCCTGTGGAAGATACTTCACACTCTCTGTGAAGGGAGTGATGAGATCAGAAGCATAAGGAAAGACACCCTTAGATCACAATATGAAACTTTTCATCATATTGAGGGTGAGTCAATTCCTCAGCAACTCCATCGATTTATGCAACTTGTTACTGAGATGAACATCTTGGAGTTAAAATATACTACTGAGGAACTGAACAAGAAGATGCTCCACACTTTGCCTGAAAGTTGGAAGCAAACAGTCTCCATGTTCAAGAACACCATAGATCTCAAGACAACTGGTCTAGATACATTGGTTGCTAAAGTAGAAGCACTGGAACTGGATGAACAATCAAGAAACAAGAGTGTGAGAACTCATGTCTCACCTTATCACTTCAAGGAAACAAAGAATGCTGGAAGTGCATTTATCTCTAATAATGAAGATGATAACTCTTGTGCTTTGAGTGATGATGAAGAGGAAGTAAGCTTTTATGCGTCCAAACCCACTAAGAAATCATCTCAAAGTAAAAATCAAAAGGAAAAGGCTAAATCTACAGAGAAAAGAGAGACATCAGCAACAGCAAACTCAGAACCAATAACTGTGATATTGGATTCTGAAGAACAAAAAGCAGCCTTTGCCGCTTTTAGTTCTAGCTTTCAAGCATATCTTGGAAGTTCCCTTACATCAGCTAACATCTGTCAGCAAGACTTGGAGGAACTCCCTCCTGATGTAGTAGAAGAGATGGATCTACAATGGCAGATGGCGATGATTGCTTACAGAGCCAAGCAATATCTTCGACGAAATAAAAATCTGGCAGCAGCAAGCAAAACATCGAAGATTGGAGTTGATAAGTCAAAAGTCAGATGTTTTAAGTGCAATCTCTATGGTCATTTTTCTGGAGAATGCAACCAACAATCAACTCCACAGTATCAGCAGCAGCAGCAACAAAATCAGCAGCAACAACACTATCAAAATCAGCAGCTGTAACACCCGTATTTTTAGCAAGAAATAAAAGAAAAGGAAGAAAAGAATAGAAAATAAAAGTCAACTAAAAAGGAGGGACCAAAAGTGCCAAATGGGCAAAGTGGTTATTTATTTTGTACAAAAGGAAGGCATGGTCGCCCATAACCCCTGCACAATTCCTTGCATTCGGTTTCTAGAGAGAGAAACATCAGGAACTTCGATTCTTAGAGGGAGAAAGAAGAAGAAATCGGATTCAAGGTAAGAATTGATGTTTTTAAGTTGTGTTTGGGCTAAGAAACCAAGAAAAGCATGTTCTTATGTGTGTGTTTGTGTTTGGGTTGCACTGTGTGTGTGTGTTTTAGGTGTAGAAACGACTGGGAAGTTAAGAAAGGGCATTCAAAACCCGAAGACAAACTAAGGTGAGTTTCTAGACCCCTTTTTATCTGTTTTAAACGTTTTGGGGCTGGAAAATGCATGTAAGTGTGTTTTTATAAAAATTTGGGTTGATACCCGTACGAAAAGAATGTATGTATGTTTATGTTTATGTTAGATTTATGCCTAGAATCATATGTATATGTTTAGAACTAGGCATTATGATGTTTGGGACTTGGACTATGAATTATACACATGAACAGGTTGCTAATATGTCTGAAATTGGGACTTAGAATAAATAAGCACAAGTTGATGAGTCCACCAGTGCTCATACGACCAACAGTGTGGTCGTATGACCAGGATTTTTCTAAGTGTTAAAGCCCAATAGGACTCATACGACCAACAGTGTGGTCGTATGACCAGGTGATAATTTTTCTAAGTATGTTGAAAAGTCCAATAGGACTCATACGACCAACAGTGTGGTCGTATGATCAGAACATAATTCTAAGTATGGAATGGTACGACCAATAGTGCTCATACGACCAACAGTGTGGTCGTATGACCAGATAATTCTAAGTATAAGATGAAAAGTCCAGCAGTGCTCTTACGCCTAACAGGGCTCATACGCCCAGAAGGCTTATACGCCCAACAGGGCTAAAACGCCCAGAAAACTTAGAATTTTACAGAAATTTCCTGTAAGCCCGAAGTTCGAGGTTTTGACCAGGGTTGACTAGGGTTAATAAATGATGATGTTTCATGCATGTGATGATGAGTATGATTAACCCTTATTGTTACTGATATTATTATCAGTGTATTATTATTGATTAACAATATTATTAATAAAATATTGTTAAGTATGGTATGATGCTATGTATGATGATGAATGCCTGATGATGAATGTATGATGATGAATGTATGATGAGTGTGTATGTTCCTTGTAATTGTGTATGCTTATCTTTCTGAAACTTTACGAATAACGAGAATGAACTAATGAAGTATTATGTAACGTAAAGTGAAAGATAATGAAAGAGGAACATGATGATGAATGCATGTATTAACGAATGAACGAAAAGAAGAATGATGATGAATACATGCATAATTGAATGAACGAAAGTCTTGCATGGTCTAAGGGGCACGAGATGGAATTGACGGTTAGGAAGTCTTGGAAATGGTGCTTGGTTCTAGTAACTAGGCCTATTACGAGCCTTATGGTAGATTATGGACAGTGAGCCATAGTTGCCTTAAGAACAACGGGGCAGTGTCTTTGTGACCTGTCACGGGATAGTTGTTACAGCAGGAGTGGTGACGATCACTCGCGGGGTTAACGTGACCCCGGATGAGACGTTGTCGGTCTATGGACAGAGAGCCATAGGGGCAACGAGGTTGTCGGTCTATGGACAGAGAGCCATAGAGGCAACCAGGTTGTCGGTCTATGGACAGAGAGCCATAGGGGCAACCAGGTGTCGGTCTATGGACTGAGAGCCATAGGGGCACCAGACGGATACGATATGCTTTGTCGGCTCATGGGTTGGAACCATGAGGGCAGAAAAGAAAGGTGACCCTTAGAGTTTTGCATGCTTGACGAATGAAAGTTAAAGAACGTATGAATGAATGGAAAGAATGTATGTACGAACGTGAATGAGAACGATGAATGGTACACGAATGAAAACTAATGAACGAATGATGAAGATAATAATGAAATTACCTACGTGTACGTACGATGCGTGATCACATATGCATAACGATTGTTTTGGAATGAGAAGTAAAGTATTTTAATTACCAAACTAGAACTCACTCAGCAACGCTGACTTTTATGTATTTTCCAGTTGGCAGGTGACAGGTTGCTGAGGATGGCACACTGAGATGGCTATTCGGCAAGACAAGTCTGACATCCAAATTATGTTTTGACGATACTGTTGTTTTGTAATTCATTCGACTAATTTTTGTGACTTAGAAACTAGAATGTATTGCTTAACAACAGCATTTTAAAATGAATGAAGGGTTTTGCCAACTTAATTCCGCTGCTTAATTTATTAATATATATGTGTTTAATGCTGTGAATAACCAACTGTGAGGTGCCCGGGAACGGGGCCTTACAAGTTGGTATCAGAGCTAAAGTTTAAGTGAAACGGGTAAATTTTCGAAAAAAATTAACCTTAACTTAAACTGTGAATGGGACGGAAAGAGGGATGTCAGCCCGAGTAGCCATGTGCCATCAGGTACTGCTTTTCTTAAAAGTTAATCAGTGTTATGTGCGTGTGCTATGTGATTTATGTGTTCTTAGTAGATTTAGATGCTGATGTAGTCAGGATAGGAAGTGCTTGGGGTGTGAAGAGTAAAGTAAGTGGCTAATCACAACTGGCCACTGTAATTAGGGACTTACTATACTTGACATAAACTGAGCTATTCCTTGAATGACTGTTTTAGTGTTTGAATCTTATAGTGCATAGGAAAATGGCTGGGAAGAAACCTTCTAAGGCTGCTAGAGGTAGAGGTCGTCCGCGTACGACTAGGAACAATACTAAAGCTCCTGAGACGGCTCCTATGAACCCTGAGGTTCCGGACCGGAATGAAGAAACAGAGAATGCTAGTCTGAATGCCTCAGCTAGGGAGGCGATTGCTGATGAGGTACACCAGGTCTTACAGGCAGTTATGCCATCTGTAGTGACCGATGTTATTCGAGCTATAAGGAACGAGGAGAGGAAGGAAAAAGAGGACAGGAGAGGGTCGACTGAAAAGGAGAGCAAGGAAGAAGAGGAACGACCGGATCCTGAGATAGTAATATCTCATGAGGAAAGAGATGATGTAGTAGGGGTGACGACCAAGGGGTGCAGTTATGGGGCATTTCAGAGGTGCAAGCCCCCGACTTTCGATGGCAATGGCACTGCTGCAACCGCTCAACGATGGGTAAGGGAGATGGAAGCGGTACTCGAGATCAGCGAATGCCGTGAGGATCAGAAGGTGAAGTTTGCCACCCACTCCTTTATTGACTCAGCACTATGCTGGTGGGACAATATTGTCCAAGCTGAGGGTTCCAGGGCCATCGGGAAAATGAAGTGGTCCGAGTTGAAGAAGCTAGTAATTGAGGAATTCTATCCTCACAGAGAACTTGATAAGGTCAAGAGGGATTTCCTGCAACTCGAGGCAGGAACCATGACACACCAGCAATACACTACCAAATTCAATGAAATGGCGAGGCTGGTGCCGGATCAAGTGACACCGGTATCTCGAAAGATTAACCGGTACATTCAGGGACTACCAGCCGACATCCGCAGGCACTTGATTACTGCCCGACCAAGCACCTTTAGGTCGGCAGTAGACTTAGCTGGGAGGCTCTATGACGAGAGGGAAGTGATGGTGGTGGAATCAAAGAAGGCCGGTGGTGACTGAAACTGGAATGGAAAGCGGTTCGGGCGTGGTGGCTTTACCCCGAATAACAAGAAGGCGAGAAGGGATAACCGTAGGGTGGGGTCATCAAGCTCGGGACCCAAAAGATGTGACAAGTGTGGTAAAGAGCATGGTGGTGAATGTAGATGGGGGTTAAACGTCTGTTTCAGGTGTGGAAGATCCGGTCATATGGCTAAAGACTGTAAGGCTGCGAGGTGTTTCAACTGTGGTGAAGCGGGGCATATGAGTAAAGATTGCAAGAAGTCGAGGGCTGAGAGTTCTGGAGGAAAGAAGGTGGCAGGGACTGAGGGGCAGAAGACGAGCGCCAGAGCTTTTACTATGACCAGAGAGGAGGCTAGGACGGACCCCGATGTCGTGTCAGGTATGTTTCTAGTAAATCAAACTCTTGCTTCTGTGTTATTTGACTCTGGTGCTAGTAGGAGTTTCATTTCTGCTACTTTCTGTGATAAATTGTCTGCTAGTAGTAAATGCATTGATGAGCCCTTTGATGTAGAAACCGCTATTGGTAAGGCCACTAGAGTTATTGATGTGATAGAGGACTGTACCATAGAATTAAAAGGTCATAGGTTTGCTGCCAAATTACATGTGATGCCCCTAGGAGGATTTGATGTAGTGTTAGGGATGGATTGGTTAGCAACCTACGAAGCGAATATCGTGTGCCGAAAGAAGATGATTAGGCTGACGGCGACTGACGGAAGTCCGGTGACAATATATGGCGATCGGGTTACGACGATTCCGAAGGTGATCTCGATGGCGGTGGCGGGAAAGTGTATGAGGCGCGGATGTAGCGCCTACTTATGTTATGTAAAGAATGTAGAGACGCCAACACCACAACTATCTGATGTACCAGTTGTGCGTGACTTTCCGGACGTGTTTCCCGAAGACTTATCGGGATTGCCACCTGACCGAGAGATCGAATTCCAGATCGACCTAATACCGGGTGCCCAACCTGTCGCAAAAGCACCGTATCGCTTGGCTCCGACAGAGATGAAAGAGTTGATGGAGCAACTGCAGGAGTTGCTTGACAAGGGTTTTATCAGACCGAGTATCTCTCCTTGGGGTGCTCCGGTCTTGTTTGTGAAAAAGAAGGACGGT
This sequence comes from Flaveria linearis, assembly GCA_024085815.1. NCBI lineage: Eukaryota > Viridiplantae > Streptophyta > Magnoliopsida > Asterales > Asteraceae > Flaveria > Flaveria linearis. Next base: position 39,515,465 of record CM044001.1, on the reverse strand, counting down.
AGCATGAGAATGTGTATCGACTACCGTGAGTTGAACAAGCTAACAGTAAAGAATCGGTATCCGTTACCGAGAATCGATGACTTGTTCGACCAGCTCCAGGGTGCCAGTTGGTTCTCGAGGATAGATCTTCGATCTGGCTATCACCAGTTGAAGGTGAAGGAGCAGGACATTCCTAAAACAGCTTTTCATACGCGTTATGGACATTATGAGTTTCTCGTTATGTCATTTGGTCTAACTAACGCGCCAGCTGCTTTTATGGACTTGATGAACCGAGTGTGTCGGCCAATGTTAGATAAATCAGTGATTGTGTTCATCGATGATATTCTGATTTATTCGAGGAGCGAAGAAGAGCATGCCGGTCACATTCGGGAGGTGTTGGAGACTTTGAGGAGGGAGAAGCTGTATGCTAAGTTCTCCAAATGTGCGTTCTGGCTACGCGAGGTACAATTTCTGGGTCACGTGGTAAATGCAGAGGGAATCATGGTGGACCCAGCAAAGGTTGAGGCTGTGATGCAATGGAAATCACCAAAGGCGCCATCCGAGATTCGTAGCTTCTTGGGATTGGCGGGCTATTATAGGAGATTTATTCAGGACTTTTCAAAGATAGCCTCACCTTTGACAAAATTGACTCGTAAGGACGTGAAATTCGTGTGGGGTCGAGAGCAAGAGACGGCTTTTGAGGAGTTGAAGACAAGACTAACACAAGCTCCTGTTTTGACTTTGCCCGAGGGGAATGAAGACTTAGTGGTCTATTCAGATGCATCTTATTCTGGGCTAGGTTGCGTGTTGATGCAACGTGGAAGGGTAATAGCCTATGCATCTCGACAGCTGAAAACTCACGAAGTCAATTATCCCACGCACGATCTTGAACTAGCTGCGGTGGTTTTCGCGTTGAAGATTTGGCGGCACTATCTATACGGGACGAAGTGCACCATCTTCACTGACCACAAAAGCTTGAAGTACTTCTTCGAGCAGAAGGACCTAAATATGAGGCAGAGGCGGTGGTTGGAGCTGATAAAGGATTATGATTGTGAGATCCATTACCATCCGGGCAAAGCCAATGTGGTGGCTGATGCCCTTAGCCGAAAAGAAAGGTCTGAGCCGATCCGGGTGAAGGCTTATCAGTTGATCATGACCTCCGACGTGATGACACAGGTTAAGGAGTTTCAAGACGAGGCTTTGAAAGAAGATCGTCTTAACTCCGAAAGGATGAGAGGTCTAGTGGCGGAGTTGGGTGAGAACACTTTAGGTGTTAAGACCCGATGTGGGCGAATGTGGATTCCTCGATACGGGGATCTACGTGAAAAGATTATGGACAGGCCCATAAGACCTGATACTCCATTCACCCCGGTGCTACCAAAATGTACCACGATATGAAGAAAGAATATTGGTGGCCGGGTATGAAACGCGACGTAGTGGAGTACGTAAGTAAGTGCTTGACTTGCTTACAAGTGAAGGCGGAACACCAGAAGCCCTACGGGAAGATCCAACCATTGGATATACCCGAGTGGAAGTGGGAACACATCACCATGGATTTCATCACGAAGTTACCACGTACCCCAAAAGGGTATGATGCCATATGGGTGATAGTTGACCGCCTAACGAAGAGTGCCCACTTCCTACCGATCCCCGAAACGTACTCATCGGAAAGATTGGCGGATCTGTTCATCAAAGAAATTGTAGCTCGTCATGGTGTACCGGTGTCTATTGTGTCTGATCGTGACACCCGGTTTACCTCCAAGTTTTGGAAGAGATTTCACGATGCAATGGGGACGAGGCTACACATTAGTACAGCATATCACCCTCAGATGGACGGTCAGTCTGAGAGGACATGCTTCGGGCATGCGTGATCGACTTTGGAGGAAGTTGGGACAACCACCTGCCGTTAGCAGAATTCTCGTACAACAACAGATATCACGCCAGCATTGGCATGCCACCTTACGAGATGCTATACGGGAGGAGGTGTAGGACGCCCGTATGTTGGGGAGACATTGGGCAGAAAGAACTGGGAGGTGTTGAGGTGATTGAAGCAACGACTGAGAAATTAGAAAAGATCAAAGCCTTCATGAAGGCGGCGAAAGATAGGCAAAAGTCGTATGCTGACAAGAGGCGAAGACCGATAGAGTTCAAGGTTGGCGACCGAGTCATGTTGAAGGTCTCGCCCTGGAAGGGAATCATTAGATTCAGGAAACGAGGTAAGCTAAGCCCGAGATATATAGGACCTTTCCGAATTATCGCACGAGTAGGAGAGGTGGCCTATCGACTTGAATTGCCAAATGAGTTAAGTGGAATTCATCCCACATTCCATGTATCCCATCTAAGAAAGTGCTTAGCTGATGAAAACATGGTTGTACCACTGGAAGATATCGAGGTGGATGAGCGGCTCAACTACGTGGAGCAACCAGTGGCAATCATTGATCGTAAGGAGAAGAGGTTGAGGAATAAAGTGGTTCCTCTTGTGCGTGTACAATGGAAGCACAGGAAGGGATCCGAGTCTACGTGGGAGACTGAAGAAGAAATGAAACAGCACTACCCACAGCTGTTTGAGGAATAACAGGTTTCGGGGACGAAACCTATATAAGGGGGGTGGACTTGTAACACCCGTATTTTTAGCAAGAAATAAAAGAAAAAGGAAGAAAAGAATAGAAAATAAAAGTCAACTAAAAAGGAGGGACCAAAAGTGCCAAATGGGCAAAGTGGTTATTTATTTTGTACAAAAGGAAGGCATGGTCGCCCATAACCCCTGCACAATTCCTTGCATTCGGTTTCTAGAGAGAGAAACATCAGGAACTTCGATTCTTAGAGGGAGAAAGAAGAAGAAATCGGATTCAAGGTAAGAATTGATGTTTTTAAGTTGTGTTTGGGCTAAGAAACCGAGAAAAGCATGTTCTTATGTGTGTGTTTGTGTTTGGGTTGCACTGTGTGTGTGTTTTAGGTGTAGAAACGACTGGGAAGTTAAGAAAGGGCATTCAAAACCCGAAGACAAACTAAGGTGAGTTTCTAGACCCCTTTTTATCTGTTTTAAACGTTTTGGGGCTGGAAAATGCATGTAAGTGTGTTTTTATAAAAATTTGGGTTGATACCCGTACGAAAAGAATGTATGTATGTTTATGTTTATGTTAGATTTATGTTCAAGAACACCATAGATCTCAAGACAACTGGTCTAGATACATTGGTTGCTAAAGTAGAAGCACTGGAACTGGATGAACAATCAAGAAACAAGAGTGTGAGAACTCATGTCTCACCTTATCACTTCAAGGAAACAAAGAATGCTGGAAGTGCATTTATCTCTAATAATGAAGATGATAACTCTTGTGCTTTGAGTGATGATGAAGAGGAAGTAAGCTTTTATGCGTCCAAACCCACTAAGAAATCATCTCAAAGTAAAAATCAAAAGGAAAAGGCTAAATCTACAGAGAAAAGAGAGACATCAGCAACAGCAAACTCAGAACCAATAACTGTGATATTGGATTCTGAAGAACAAAAAGCAGCCTTTGCCGCTTTTAGTTCTAGCTTTCAAGCATATCTTGGAAGTTCCCTTACATCAGCTAACATCTGTCAGCAAGACTTGGAGGAACTCCCTCCTGATGTAGTAGAAGAGATGGATCTACAATGGCAGATGGCGATGATTGCTTACAGAGCCAAGCAATATCTTCGACGAAATAAAAATCTGGCAGCAGCAAGCAAAACATCGAAGATTGGAGTTGATAAGTCAAAAGTCAGATGTTTTAAGTGCAATCTCTATGGTCATTTTTCTGGAGAATGCAACCAACAATCAACTCCACAGTATCAGCAGCAGCAGCAACAAAATCAGCAGCAACAACACTATCAAAATCAGCAGCTGTAACACCCGTATTTTTAGCAAGAAATAAAAGAAAAAGGAAGAAAAGAATAGAAAATAAAAGTCAACTAAAAAGGAGGGACCAAAAGTGCCAAATGGGCAAAGTGGTTATTTATTTTGTACAAAAGGAAGGCATGGTCGCCCATAACCCCTGCACAATTCCTTGCATTCGGTTTCTAGAGAGAGAAACATCAGGAACTTCGATTCTTAGAGGGAGAAAGAAGAAGAAATCGGATTCAAGGTAAGAATTGATGTTTTTAAGTTGTGTTTGGGCTAAGAAACCAAGAAAAGCATGTTCTTATGTGTGTGTTTGTGTTTGGGTTGCACTGTGTGTGTGTGTTTTAGGTGTAGAAACGACTGGGAAGTTAAGAAAGGGCATTCAAAACCCGAAGACAAACTAAGGTGAGTTTCTAGACCCCTTTTTATCTGTTTTAAACGTTTTGGGGCTGGAAAATGCATGTAAGTGTGTTTTTATAAAAATTTGGGTTGATACCCGTACGAAAAGAATGTATGTATGTTTATGTTTATGTTAGATTTATGCCTAGAATCATATGTATATGTTTAGAACTAGGCATTATGATGTTTGGGACTTGGACTATGAATTATACACATGAACAGGTTGCTAATATGTCTGAAATTGGGACTTAGAATAAATAAGCACAAGTTGATGAGTCCACCAGTGCTCATACGACCAACAGTGTGGTCGTATGACCAGGATTTTTCTAAGTGTTAAAGCCCAATAGGACTCATACGACCAACAGTGTGGTCGTATGACCAGGTGATAATTTTTCTAAGTATGTTGAAAAGTCCAATAGGACTCATACGACCAACAGTGTGGTCGTATGATCAGAACATAATTCTAAGTATGGAATGGTACGACCAATAGTGCTCATACGACCAACAGTGTGGTCGTATGACCAGATAATTCTAAGTATAAGATGAAAAGTCCAGCAGTGCTCTTACGCCTAACAGGGCTCATACGCCCAGAAGGCTTATACGCCCAACAGGGCTAAAACGCCCAGAAAACTTAGAATTTTACAGAAATTTCCTGTAAGCCTGAAGTTCGAGGTTTTGACCAGGGTTGACTAGGGTTAATAAATGATGATGTTTCATGCATGTGATGATGAGTATGATTAACCCTTATTGTTACTGATATTATTATCAGTGTATTATTATTGATTAACAATATTATTAATAAAATATTGTTAAGTATGGTATGATGCTATGTATGATGATGAATGCCTGATGATGAATGTATGATGATGAATGTATGATGAGTGTGTATGTTCCTTGTAATTGTGTATGCTTATCTTTCTGAAACTTTACGAATAACGAGAATGAACTAATGAAGTATTATGTAATGTAAAGTGAAAGATAATGAAAGAGGAACATGATGATGAATGCATGTATTAACGAATGAACGAAAAGAATAATGATGATGAATACATGCATAATTGAATGAACGAAAGTCTTGCATGGTCTAAGGGGCACGAGATGGAATTGACGGTTAGGAAGTCTTGGAAATGGTGCTTGGTTCTAGTAACTAGGCCTATTACGAGCCTTATGGTAGATTATGGACAGTGAGCCATAGTTGCCTTAAGAACAACGGGGTAGTGTCTTTGTGACCTGTCACGGGATAGTTGTTACAGCAGGAGTGGTGACGATCACTCGCGGGGTTAACATGACCCCGGATGAGACGTTGTCGGTCTATGGACAGAGAGCCATAGGGGCAATGAGGTTGTCGGTCTATGGACAGAGAGCCATAGGGGCAACCAGGTTGTCGGTCTATGGACAGAGAGCCATAGGGGCAACCAGGTGTCGGTCTATGGACTGAGAGCCATAGGGGCACCAGACGGATACGATATGCTTTGTCGGCTCATGGGTTGGAACCATGAGGGCAGAAAAGAAAGGTGACCCTTAGAGTTTTGCATGCTTGACGAATGAAAGTTAAAGAACGTATGAATGAATGGAAAGAATGTATGTACGAACGTGAATGAGAACGATGAATGGTACACGAATGAAAACTAATGAACGAATGATGAAGATAATAATGAAATTACCTACGTGTACGTACGATGCGTGATCACATATGCATAACGGACGTTTTGGAATGAGAAGTAAAGTATTTTAATTACCAAACTAGTACTCACTCAGCAATGCTGACTTTTATGTATTTTCCAGTTGGCAGGTAACAGGTTGCTGAGGATGGCACACTGAGATGGCTATTCGGCAAGACAAGTCTGACATCCAAATTATGTTTTGACGATACTGTTGTTTTGTAATTCATTCGACTAATTTTTGTGACTTAGAAACTAGAATGTATTGCTTAACAACAACATTTTAAAATGAATGAAGGGTTTTGCCAACTTAATTCCGCTGCTTAATTTATTAATATATATGTGTTTAATGCTGTGAATAACCAACTGTGAGGTGCCCGGGAATGGGGCCTTACAGCAGCCGACCTCTCAAAGATCTCTGCATAGACAACCTCAGCTCACATCCCCACCAGCCACAAATACATCAGCAGGACCAAGCAACTCTAAGGAGACAGGGCTGATCATACTTCAGGATGGAACATGTGACTGGAGTCTGTATGAGAAGGAAGTGATAGAGGAGAATCAAGCACTGATGGCACATATGGAAAACAAAGTTCCTCCTATGGCCAGAGAGGTAAAAGACAGGTTATGTTCATCAACATGTGTTGAGAAGTTGAGAGATATAGAGTCCATACTCAACAATTGGCTGATAAAGTAAAAGAAACTATGGTTTTAAATGAATCACACTTAAGAGAACAAAAACTATATCAAATCAAAATAAGTTCTTTGCAAAAGGATTTAGAAAAATATGTTTCTGAAAACTACAGTCTAAAAGCCCAAGTTGAGCATCTGACCACTTCCTTAACAAAATCCATGGCTGATCATGCATCCACTGAAGTGAAACTTCAGAAGTTTCAACTATCATCTCAGCAATATGAGAAGTTGCTAAATTCTCATATTGAATCAAAGAACAGGTCCGGGTTGGGTTATAATGCTGTTGCACCACCTATTAATGATAACTACACACCTTTACCTGAAACAATGACTAACAATTTGTCAAATCATTTTGTGCAAAGCACCAAAAATGACATCAAAGATAGTCAAATAAACAACAATAAAACTGAGATGAGTGAAACTGAATCTACTGAATCAGAATCAATTAAACATAATGAATCAGATTTTGATAACTATGATGACCTGGATGATTCTGATGAACATGATACTGATCAACTGAACATTGGTAAGAATGTTCAAGTTGAAACTGGTCTTCCACGAGTCCTTGAAGAATCAAAGCTGCAATATCCGCCAAAGCAACGGAACATGCTGAAGACTATTTGCAAGAGGATTGCTGAACTTAATGAAGGATTACAAGAACTGAATCTTCACAAGATTGATAGCTGCGGATCAAGCACAAAAGCACCTTTGTCATCTTCTGATAAAGGTAAGAAACAATCAAACAAGAATCCTCGGAAAGCACCAACTGAAGAATCCGTAGAACACCTGCGGAAAAAGAACTATGAAGAATCCGTAGAACACCTGCGGAAAAAGAACTATGAGGAATCCGTAGAACATCTGCGGAAAGCAAAAACTGTCAAGTCCGTAGATCATCTGCGGAAGACAAAATCTACTGAATCCGCAGACAAGCAACGGAAGAAAGAATCTGATACTGCGGAAGAGGTAACAAGAGAGACAAACAAACATGCTTAGAAAAAGGTCAATATCAAGCAACTAAAGGGAGCCAAAGACAAACAAACAACAGCTAATGAAGCACCAAACAAAAACAAGAAGAAATCATCTGATGTTTCAGCAAGTGAGACCAAAAACAACAAAAAGAAGGCTGAACCCGAAGAAGCTTCAGAGAAATATTGCAAATGGTGTGATATGAAGAATCACAACACTGATGAATGCTATTTCAGTAGCTACTGTTCCATTTGCAACATGAACAATCACATGACTGATGATTGCTTCTTCAACAAACATTGTGCCATTTGTGACAAAAATAATCATTCCACTTAGGAATGTTATTTTAATAAGAAGAATAAGAAAAAGAACAACAAGAAGTCACAATGTGCATCATCCGACTCAGAAAGTGAAAAAGAGACAAAGGCTCAGAAAGAACAACAAAAGTCAACGAAAAGATCATCTGTTGCGGACAAGACTGTGAAGAAGAAAATACCAGCACAGGCTAAGACACCTCACAAAAAGGTGGATTTGTCTGATAAACAGACTGAAGTTGTTGATGGTTTCTTTGACAACTTTGATAAAGGAATTCCTGTGTCTCAATCAAAGCAGAAAGATGAAGAAACTTTCAAGTCTACAGGATCCTCTTCAAAGTTAAGATACCAACCAAAACAAGCCAAGTTGAAGAATGACTTGGATAAGCATGAAGATACTCAGAAACCTGAATCATCTTCAACAGAATCATCCTCACCACCATCAGATCAAAAAGAAACAACTAATACTGAAACTTCAAGATTAATTCATGAAGGAGTAACTATTGTTGACACAACTGGCAAACCCAAGACAATTAAGCCTTGGGTTGTCAAGACTAACTAATTTCTTTTTGTGTGCAGGAACAATCATGGAGAGCTGACAACAAGTGGTATGTTGACAGTGGTTGTTCCAGACATATGACAGGCAACTGTGCACTTCTCCATGACTTCAAACATAAGCATGCCTCTTATGTGGCATTTGGTGGGGATAAGAAGGGAGGTAAAATCGTTGGTGAGGGAATGGTAACTAATGGTGTTTTAACATTTGAAAAAGTAAATTACTGTGAAAATTTGCAGTATAATTTACTTAGTGTTTCCCAAATTTGTGATCAAAATTATTTAACACTATTTGATAACACTAACTGTTACATTCTTAAGCCAGGGTTTACAGTTCCAGCAGACTGGATACTTCTTAAAGCATCAAGAAAAGGCAACACATATATCTTGGATATGAACAACACAACACCCACAAAACATGAGACATGCCTGCTGTCCATATCTTCCGAAGATGAATCTCAATTGTGGCATAGAAGGCTTGTCCATTCCAACATGAAGAACATGAATAAATTGGTGAAAAATGACTTAGTCATTGGATTACCAAAGAAAGAATTTCATTGTTCTAATCACTGTTCTTCATGTTATAAAGGAAAACAACACAGAGTGTTTCATAAATCCAAAACAATCAACACAAACACTAAACCACTCAAATTGCTTCACATGGATCTCTTTGGTCCAACCAATGTGCTGAGCATTGGAAAAAGACAATATTGTTTGGTGATAGTTGATGATTTCACTAGATTTACATGGGTCTTTTTCTTAAAACATAAGAGTGAAACATCTGAAACATTAATGGACTTTGTGATCAAGATTGAGAATCAACTTGATTTAAAAGTTAAAATTTTTAGGAGTGATAATGGAACTGAATTTGTTAATGCTGATTTGGATGTTTTTTGCAGGACTAAAGGAATAGCTAGACAATTCAGTGCCCCAAGAACTCCAAAACAAAATGGAGTGGCTGAAAGGAGAAATAGAACACTGATAGAAGCAGCCAGAACAATGCTAGCTGATTCTCAGTTGCCCATTACATTCTGGGCAGAAGCTGTGAATACAGCTTGCAATGTTCAAAATAGAACTTTGATAGTCAAAGAACATAATAAAACACCTTACGAACTCTTATTTAAAAGAAAACCTTTTATAGGATATCTTAGAGCTTTTGGGTGTCATGTGTCTGTTTTAAATACTAAAGAACAATTGGGAAAATTTTCTGAAAAATCCTATGATGGTTTCTTTGTTGGATATTCATCCACTTCTAAATCATATAGGGTGTACATTCCAGAACATAACATAGTTGAAGAGACTCCCCATGTTTCTTTTGATGAATCCATGTTTACTACCAATGTAAAAGGATCATCTTGGTTATTTGATATAGATGCATTAACTGAATCATTTAACACTGGTTATCCGATCAACACAGGTGCTGCGGATACATGTTATCCCTTTGTGCCCCCAAGTGTGAATGAAGTGCCTTTAACAGCTGACCCACCAAGAGCACAAGTGTCACCTGGACCACAGCAAAGATCAAGTCAGCAGCATGAAGCTACTTCTGGAGAAGCAAACTCGTCATCCCCAGCACATGTAAATTCATCAGCAGATGTTCCCTCATCCGTAGATATAAATACTGGTGCAACTACTGATGCTAGAGATGGAGAGGAGGTAGTCATTCAACAACCATTGCCAGCTGACCAACATTGTTCATCCGTGGATGGTGATGTATCTCCTACGGAAGTACAAAATGCCTCCGTCGATGCTGCAGTTCCTCCTACGGAAGAACAAAATACTGCTTCCGTAGAACCTCCTGCGGAAGAACAAAATGTTGCTTCCGTAGAACTTCCTGCAGAAGAAGACAAAGCAGCCAATCAAACACAAGCTGATCCGAACGACCATGAGCCTTTTGATTATTTCATACACTCAACTACTCAGCTGACACCATCTGCTTCAATGGGTTTCACAAACTTAGACTCCACAGTTCAAGTTGATGCTGTCTCAACAAGCAGAGTACACAAGTCTCATCCAACAGACAATATCATTGGGGACCTGCATGCTAGAACCACAAGGAGCAAAGGAGGTGTGGCAAACATTTGTTTGTTCACCTGCTTTTTGTCCCAAACATTTCCTGCAAACATTACAGCTGAACTAAAAGACAACAGCTGGATTGAGGCTATGCAAGAAGAGTTACAACAATTCAGAAAACAGAAAGTGTGGACTCTAGTAGATTTGCCTACGGGTCAGCATCCAATTGGCACAAGATGGCTTTTCAAGAACAAGCTGGATGACAGAGGTATCATAGTGAGAAACAAGGCCAGACTTATTGCTCAAGGATATACTCAGGAAGAGGGAATAGACTATGATGAAGTCTTTGCACCAGTTGCAAGGATTGAAGCTATACGAGTCTTCCTCGCTTATGCAGCATTCAAGAAGTTCACAGTCTATCAGATGGATGTGAAGTGTGCTTTCCTTTATGGGAAAATTGATGAAGAAGTCTATGTGGCTCAACCCCCTGGATTTGAAGACCCCGATTATCCACATAGAGTATACAAGCTTGACAAGGCTTTGTATGGTCTTCATCAAGCACCCAGAAAGTGGTATGATACACTATCATCCTTCCTGCTGAAGAATGGGTACAAGAGAGGAACTATTGATCAGACACTCTTCCTCAAACAAGAACATCAAGATCTTTTGGTGGTTCAAATATATGTTGATGACATCATATTTGGATCAACCAACAAGAAGCTGTGTCAAAGCTTAGAAGACTTAATGAAATCTGAATTTCAGATGAGCTCCATGGGAGAATTGACTTTCTTCCTTGGCTTACAAGTTCATCAGAAATCAGATGGCATTTTCATCAATCAAGAAAAGTACATTCATCAAATTTTGAAGAAGTACAATCTTGCTGATTCCACTTCTTGCAAGACACCTGCCTCAACAATAGACAAGATTGTGCCTGACCCTGCTGGCAAATCCGTAGATCAAAGATTGTACAGATCAATGATCGGTTCTTTGATGTATTTAACTACCAGTAGACCTGACATAATGTTTGCTGTTTGTGTTTGTGCCAGGTATCAATCAGACCCAAAGGAGTCCCATCTGAATGCTGTGAAGAGGATTTTCAGATATCTGAAAGGCAAACCTGCATTGGGACTTTGGTATCCCAAAGATGGAGATTTTAGCCTCTACTCCTATTCAGATAGTGACTATGGAGGGTGCAACAACAACAGAAAATCCACAACTGGTGGATGTCAATTTTTAGGACCAAGACTTGTTTCATGGCAGTGCAAGAAGCAAACAAATGTATCTGTATCCACAGCTGAAGCAGAATACATAGCTGCTTCAGCAGGTTGCTCTCAAGTACTTTGGTTGCAAAACCAATTACTTGATTATGGTTACAATTTCCTTCACACACCAATTCATATTGATAATTCAGCTGCTATGTTTATAACTGCTAACCCAGTTCAACATAGTAAAACTAAACACATTGAAATTAGATACCATTTTCTGAGAGATTGTTCTGAAAAAGGTCTAATTAAGCTAGTCAAAGTAGATACAACAAATCAGCTTGCTGATTTGTTCACTAAAGCATTTGATTCTGTTAGATTTAATTTTCTGATAGAATCTTTGGGAATGATTAACTTAGAATAAATCAACAAAAGCATATGATTGCCTTTGTGTAGAGTAATCGTTAAGGATAACTTAAGTGTCTGATAGAACATCTATACATGCATTATATAAGGGAAATGATAGTAGACTATACTTGGCTATTAAACAAAACCTCAATCTGACTTATATCATACTGATATGTGAGTAGGTTCAACTTGAGTGGAAACAAAGCTAAGAGCATGCCAAACTAAAAGCATGAGGTAACTGTCTGTGAGGATTCCATTTGAGAATCAGGAAGGTATGTTCTCTCCTGATGTGATCAAATCACTTACACAAGCACACTATGTAAAATACTTTATAATATTCTATCTTTGCAAAGTCATATTCCCTCTGTTTTGTGTGAACAAAGACCTGGGACTGTGATTAATAAGTGTGATCTTCATTCTCCCTCTGTTTTGTGTAAACAAAGACCTGGGTTAAAGTTCACCTCTGTTTTACGAAAGTAAAGACCTGGTGACTATGAAGATCATATTTCAGCTCTAAAAAGGAATCACTTGTGATCCATTGAACATCAAGTCAAAGAGCTTTAAACATCAAAAGCATTCATGAGACTGAAATTTGTCTCAAGATAGAACTTATAATTTAATGTACATAGTCATTAAGTGTGGACTGTAGTGATTTGCCTCACCTACGGAAGACATACTACAATGAAATTGAATGTGGGACTCATGATTGCTACTGATTAACAAACTTCACAACATGATAAATCGCATGCCTAGTTGATACAATACTCATGTTTGAATTTAAGGGGATCTATATACTTGCAATCAGGTATGTGTTGAATCAACTAATCAACATCAGCAGAAGCCCATTTATAGTATGATCCCTCTATATATATATATGCATGTAACTGTTTGTCAGATGTTTAATTGTTATCTCACATGACTTTCTCTCATTTAGACTGTCATATGCCTGTCATGCCTGTTTACAACTTAAATTTATGATAAATGTAACTGTCTCACATTAATCACAAATTTAGGGAGAGTAGTTCATGCATGAAAAATAATTAAAGCTGATAATTGATCTGAATTATTTTGAAGGAATTGGAACTTGAGCACTAACTTCAATGCAGGATACAGGAAACTTGCTTCCCTGTACTTAATTGCCATGCAAATAAAGTAAACAATGTCCAACATCAACATTTGATTCTACTCAGTAGATATCATACATTTAAAGTTTTCAAACTTTAAGTTCTGCGGAAGTTTCAGTAATACTTCTCATCCGTAGAAGTAACAGTGAAATTTCTGCATCCGCAGAAGTCACAGTAATACCTCTCATCCGAAGGAAGTATTGTGTGATTTCTGGTTCAGCAGCAAACACAAATGCATTGTTTGAACTAATACATCCGCAGATGTTAAACCATCCGCAGATCTTAAGGTTCCGCAGATGTTCTGCGGAAGACGTGCATTCTAAATAAACTTGGGATACGGAAAGGAATAAATGGAAGTGGGCCCAACATAGGAATAAATGGAAGTGGGCCCAACATAATGTGAGCCCAACATAATTAATAAAAGAAGTTAATATGTTCGACTATAAATAAGGTTTCTGACTCTTAAAATTCATTAATCAATTTTACAGAGCACTTTTTCAGATTAACCTAGAAAATCGCCCATTTTCCCCTTTTTCAAAATTTCAAAATAACCGTTCCAAGAACACTTTATCAACATTATCCAGTAACCGATTACTGTTACTGCAAAGGTAAATCATGTCTTAAACATCAATACGGAACTGGTTAATCGATTATTGTCATTTAAACGATTCAACTGCATGGTTTCTAACTCGATTTTCTTTGCAGATGGAAAATAGATTTGCTAAAGAACACAATGTGTGCGCGTTCTTGAACGCTGATGATCCAGCAGCGGAAGGATGTCGAGATATCATAAGATATCTCCGACGATCCAGGCTCTTCTACGCCTTGACGGCTGAGCCTGTGATCCATCAGGCGCACATTATTGATTTCTGGAACTCAGCACGAGTTGAAGAACAAGACGATGAGGAGGTGATAGTGGCTGAGGTTTTGAGTCAGCGTCTTCGAGTCAATGAAAGCACCTTACGAAGATGTCTGGAACTGGGAGATAGAGAAGCAGGGCACCCGATGTATTTGAGAATGAATACATTGAAAAAGTATTCAACCTAATGGGGTATGATGGTGACTACGAGAAAGGAGAAATCAAGAAGGGTAGGCTGTGCAAACCGTACAGATTCTTGTGTCACACCTACCTAAAGTGCATGTCGAACAGGAAGTCGGGGCTAGACAGATTCTCTCGGCACATTTCATCCGGAATTATTGGAGTATTCGAGGGGAGAATCTATAATTACGCCAAATACATCTTCAATTGTCTGATTGAGCAAGTCAAACTGCAAAAGAATGACAAGATGTACATGTTCCCGAGATTCATTCAACTGGTGATTAACTCAGAGCTTCCAAGGTTGAGCAGAGTTGGAGAAGTGTTTGTACAAGCACACCTGAGCAAATCAGTGTTGAACAAACTTAGTGGGAAGTATGAGGGTCCGGATATGCCAATGTTCGCACATGTTATAGATCCTCAAGCAGACCTGCCTCAAGAGTTGGCATGGGCAGATGAAGCAGAATCATCTGCTGATTCTGCATAATCTTCTCACTCACCACACCAAACACCACAACACCAACAACAATCACCACTCCAAACACCACCACTACAACATCAATCACCCAACCAATCACCCTTTCAACAACCACAATCACCAGCAAGCCAAAACACCCAACCAATCTCCCCATTTCACCACCATCAATCACCTGCACTAATATCATCATCATCCACCAAAAGCACTGAGCCAACATCCCCAACCAAACAACAATCATCATCAGCTTCTCAGTCATCATCACATCACACTCAACCTTTCTCTCCACTTCAAGCTCAATCCCCCATACAACCACCACCAGAATCTCCAAAACATCAATCACCGAAAAGTGCTGGGACTGAACCTTTTGAGGTAACTGAGTCTGTACACTCCGTACACTCAGGAGACACAGAAATATTATCTGAAGCCAGCACTGTTCCTTTCTCACCAACACACACAAAAGAACAACCTTCATCAGCACATACCGAGCCCACACCTTCATTGAAAGATGAACAACTTGCTGATGATCACGGGGAAGTTCAAGAATCTGCTCAGGATGTCACTGCATACCATGAAGATGACTTAAGTGACAGTGACATTCCTGTGAGCAAAAGCTTTCTGGTTGCTAAGTACAACAAGTTGTTACTTAAAACCATTAAGCGAAAACAAAGAATTCTGGAGCTGCAAGGTGTAATTCAAGAAAAGGATGAAGAACTGATGAAGAAGGATGCCAGTCTAAAAAGACTCAGAGAAGATGCACTATGCAACAATGAAATTATTGATGCATTGTTTCAAACAAAACGAGAGTTAGAGGCATCTTTAAAACTTGAGCAAAATGAAAAAGCTGAGCAAATAAAGCAAAAGGATCTAGAGATAGAAAGCCTGAAAAGAAAACTCTCTGATCTGAAAACAAAAGTGGATTCAAGAACTGAGCCAGCAAAACAGTCGGGTAAAGCTACTAAGCCACTGATCTCATACACCCGAAAAAGAAAATACTTTGGAGCTACTCTAAAGAAACCTGAAGAAGAAAGCTCCCCAAAGAAACCAAAACTTCCATCTCCTACACCTACACCTTCAGTAGAAGTGTCTGCTGTGAAGGTATCCTCCGGAGAAGAAGAAGACAGTGATAAAGAGTGGGAGGAACTAACAAGAATGGAGTCCCCCACTGATGATAAGGGTGGAAAGGCCGATGACCTTCTAACAACAGCTGATATCATGGAAGAGAGGCCTGATTCCAGCATGTTTATGACCCTCATCAACCATGGTTTTCCGTATGACATGGTTGAGAGGATGAACACATCAGAAATGACCAATGCATTGAAAGAATTTGAGTTTGCAAGGTTCATAATCCTAAATTGTGATTATGAAGCCTTTACAACTTTTCAATCATTGGAGAAGATAAGGAAGGATCTGGGCCACTGTGACACAGCAAAATTACAAAGTACAATATGACTTGCTGGTTACAGGGCCACAATTACAAGCCGAATGAACTTAAAGGTAGAACTACTGGAGAGTTGCGGAGGATGATGGAGCATGTAATGAAGGTGGAGTTGGAAACAGGTGTAAAATTCAGAACAACAGCTCCTCATCCTACTGATGACAAACAAAGCAAATCATCTGCTGATCCAATCACTGTGGAACCCAAGGATCAGCATAAAGCTAAGGATAAGCTCATCAGGGAACCAAGGGAAGTCATTCCAGGCAAAGTATGGCCCCTTGGTACCACTGTCAGAGAAATCCCTGATCAGAAGTCCACTCTGATTCAGTTGATTGATCACCTCACAACTCCCAACTCAGCTGAAGAAAATAAAATAATGGCATGGAAATATGATCAGGAGTGGGACTGTGCAGTGATTAAAAGGACATCAGGAAGAGTTGAATACTTCCGTGATGTGTTTTCAGTACTCTGCCTTCCTGAGAATGATTTAAAGGACCTACAAAGCCTTACTTTGACAAATTATCCAATACACCCAAGGGGCAGGGACTTCTCAAGCAGAGTGGGTCAACTGAAAACAAGGTTCAAAGATGATGTGATCCTTGGAGCTAAAAGAGATGATGATGCTCACAAACGAAGAACTCAAGGGCAGAAAAGATCCAAGTCCAATGCCTCTGACTCAGTAGATGATGAATTTCTGAAGAGGGTTGGATATAACAACAGAACATCAGCAGCCATCAAACGCATTGAAGGAACTCAATACACACTCCCTATCACTGAGTGGGGATATGTAGAAAGGACAAAAGAGCTGGTGCTGATGAGAACTGCAGAGAACAAACGCGCAGAAAATATCAGGATCTTTGATCCTGCGGAAATAAAGTTACTTCATCCAAGCTACACTTCTTACCTTCATGACAAATTTTTTCCGAAGCTGAGTGATGAAGCAGCTCAAAATGATCTGTTCCTGCATGTACACATGATCCAAGTCATCGACAAACTTCATGCAAAGGCCTACAAACGACGAAGACATAATGCAGGCTTGCTGAAGGGGACAGAATATGATGAAGTTACAGAACTTCGCCTCTCCGAACAAGATGAACTTGAAGTAGTGAAGAATGACCGAGTATTGGAGACTCTCACTACAGAAGAGGATGTTCTGGGACTTGGCTACGAGACTCTGAAGAAGATCAGCAAAATGGAGATCAAATACAAGTATGATGATCAACAGACAGCTGTATCTTACTTCTACAACAAAATCATATCAAGAGTCAAGGATCTTGCTGTTTTGAAGGACTGATTACAAGGAGCTAAGCCTAAGGGGGAGTATTGTTAGATCTAGATTGTATAGGGCTAGATCATTTTTGTATAGGCTTAGTACTTGAATCAAGTCTTGTAATTAATATCTGTAACAGTCAATATATATATATATATATGTGAATTGAATTTATAGGTTAACCCCATATATGTATGTGTGTTGATTTGTGACTTGACAGGAGAAACAATATACTTGGATGGATTTCCTGAAATTGACCAAGTGTAGGAAACATCTACGGATGAACAATTTTGTTAATTCGTAGATATGCTTCATACAAGACCAAATGACCAAGTGTAAGTTTCTGCGGATGATCAAGTTTCATGAAGGGAAGACTCCTACGGAAGAAGGATTTCCTACGGAAGAACAACATTCCTACGGAAGAGTAAATCATCTACGGAAGAACAAAAGATCTGCGGAAGGCAAGACTCCTGCGGAAGATCACTATACTTGTGCTATTGGAAATTCCAAGAAGTTAAACAAGTCAACACAATCAATAACAAATCCCGAGAGATCCGGTGTTTCCTTAACTGACTCAAACATCTATAAATATGAGTCCTAGGTTTCACATCTTGGCGAACACAATCAATCAATATTACGGCTGTCAAGAGTTCATTGTGCAACCCTAGCTGCCGTCACATCAACATCAAACATTATTCGTTTCACAGAATTCGATTGTTCATAGTCATTCATTATTATTCTTTTGTAATCATTACAGTATAGTTAATGAAATACATTTGAATTATTATTGATTTCGTATTTATTGTGTTTCTGTGGTTGTGTTCATCATTAATCATTAAAAACAATTAAACGTCAATTAGTGATAATTCCACGATCATTAAATTGATTTATTTTAATACTGATAATTCCTGAATTGAGATCCTTGGATTCACAGGTATACTAGAAGAAAAATGTAAAGAAGTAGCATTACAGGAACAATTAAAAAGAAATTCGTATGCATTTTGTAAAACAGCTATATACACACCACAAGCCTATGGTTTTTATGAGAAAAAGAAAAACATTAGGAAAAGTACAACATACAATAAAAATTATGTAACACCCGTATATTTCTTTTAAAGAAATAAAAGAATAAAAGAGAAAGAAAATGGGGGAAAAGAAAGTCAACCCCAAAGTTGAGGGGCCCAAAGTGTAAAAGGTGATAAAAATCTTGAAAAGTTGGTGTAAAAGGCGATATGGTCGCCCATACTCACTGCACACTCCTTTCTTGTTTGGATTTTAGAGAGAGAAAGCAGAGGAAACTTTCGGATTTTGAAGAACAAGAAGAAGAATTCGATTTTTAGGTAAGGTTTAATGTTTTTAAGTTGTTCTTGGCTAAATTAGCCTCGGTTATGTGCTTATGTGTGTTTATATGTGTTTGAATGCGTGTTTAAAGGATTCCTAGGTGTTAGAACCTTTTGAACAGCTCGGGTGAAGGGTGTAAATTCGAAGAACAACAAAGGTGAGTTCTAGACCCCGTATTTCACATGTTTTACAAACTTTTGGGGCTGGAAATACATGTAAAAATGTTTTACACTTATTATGAATGTTGCCCGTATGTGCATGCGTATGTATGTTAGTGATTTATGTTATGATTCATGCTTAGTATAGTATATACAGGATTAGAAATAGTTATTATGATGTTTGGGGACTGGGATATGGATTAGATACATGATTAGGTTGCTAATACGACTAATAAGACCAAATATTGGTCATATGTCTGAAACTTTGACTTAGAAAACCAAGTACAAGGTGATATGTCTAAATAGTGCTTATACTACCCATGAAATTTGCCTTAGAAATATTTTAAGGGTTATATGTCTGAACAGTGGTCGTATGACCATTAGAAATTTTCTAAGTATGGGGTTATATGTCTGAACAGTGGTCGTATGACCATGAGAAATTTTCTAAGTGTGGGGTTATATGTCTGAACAGTGGTCGTATGACCATTAGAAATTTTCTAAGTATGGGGTTATATGTCTGAACAGTGGTCGTATGACCAGTAGAAATTTCCTAAGTATGGGGAATGATACGACCGAACAGTGGTCGTATGACCTGTGAAAATTTCCTAAGTCTGGGGATGATACGACTGAACAGTGGTCGTATGACTTAGAAAAAATTTTCTAAGTTTAAGGTGAAATGGCTGAGCAGGGCTCATACGACTGAGCAGGGCTCATACGACTGAGCAGGGCTCATACGACTGAGCAGGGCTCATACGACTGAGCAGGGCTCATACGACTGAATAGGGCTCATACGCCCAAACACTTAGAATTTTTACAAAAATTTTCTGGAAATGTGATTTATGGGGTTTTGACCAGAGTTGACTAGGGTTAATAAATGATGATGTTTTATGAATGTAATGATGATAATTGATTGACCCTTATTACTACTGATTTTATTATCAGTATTTTATTATTGTTAACAATATTAGTATTATTTTAATATTGTTAACTATGTAATGACATGATGAAGAATGTTTAAAATTTAACGAAAAGCATAATCATTAATAAGTAAAATATTAATGATAATGAGAAATGGAACGTAAAGTGAAAGATAATGAAAGAGGAACATGATGAATGAATGCATGCATTAATAAATGAACGAATGAACGTAAGAAGGGCTTGCAAGCAAATGAATGGAGGTGCACACCCCTGGCAGGTGTTAGCTCAACTGTGATGCGGGTTAGCTACCCCGAAGGATGCACACAGGGTCAATCTTTGAGATCGATAATGAGGTGAGCAACTATGTGTTGCAACAGACTCGGTTAGCAGGCAAATCATGAGATTTGCCACTGAGGTAAGCAGCCGTGTGCTGCAACAGACTTGGCTAACATATTGATAATGAGGTGAGCAACTACGTGTTGCAACAGACTCGGTTAGCAGGCAAATCATGAGATTTGCCACTGAGGTGAGCAGCCGTGTGCTGCAACAGACTTGGCTAACATATGATAGAATGAAAGAATGTAATGTTAATGTATGAATGAAATAAAATGAGCGTACGAAAGAATGCAATGTGAACGTATGGATGAAATGAATGAACGTACGAAAGAATGTAATGAACGTATGAATGAAAGAAATGATCGTACGTATGCAATGAATGTATGAATGAATGAAAGTAAGATACGTACGAATGAAAGAAAGAATATGAAAGAAAGAATACGTAAGAATATGAATGTTAACGATGAACGGCACACGAAGGAAAGTTAATGAATGAACGACGAAGATAATAATAATATTATCTGTGTACGTACTTGTGTGACCGCATATAAGTAAAGAAAGGTTTTCCTTGAAATGAAAAGTAAAGTATTTTAATCTGCAAAACTAGAACTCACTCAGCAACGCTGACTTTTATGTATTTTCCAGTTGGCAGGTAATAGGTTGCTGAGGATGGCACACGGGAATGGCTACACGGCGGGCAAGACTGACATCCATTTATGTTTTGACGATACTGTTGTTTTGTAATTCATTCGATTAATTATTTTGTGACTTATGAACTAGAATGTATTGCTTAACAACAGTTTTTAAAATGAATGAAGGGTTTTTGCCAACTTAATTCCGCTGCTTAAATTATTAATATGTATGTTTTATGCTGTGAATGACCAACTGTGAGGTGCCCCGGAAACAGGGCCTTACAAATTACAAATCTAATTATAATAAAAATAAATATGTTAAAAACCTCAAACTAGAAAATGTAGATGTTTTATATGCGGTGATGAAAAACATTTAGCAAATAAATGTCCAAATAAAAATAAAAATATAGAAAGAACTAACCTAATAGAACAGTTAAATGATTATGAAATAGAGGCTATACAAACAGATGATTCAGATAATGAGTCAATTTACAGTATATTTAGTGAAGATGAAAAACCAATAGCAAAAGTAACATATACATACATGAATACAGAAGAAGTATGTGAACATCAATGGATACATAATAGAGGAAATAATTATATAAAATGCTATAATTGTGGATTATTCCCTAGTATAGAAAAAAGGTATCAATGTAATACGTGTTTTAGAGAAATATGTTACATTTGTATTAAAAAATTATACAATATAGAAATAAGTACATCCACAGGCAATAGGAAAATAGAAGATTTAAAGGTAACTATAGAAAAACTAGAAAAATTAGAAATAATAGTAGAATTACATGCACTAAAAATTAAAGAGTTAGAAAGTAAATTAGAAAATTTAATAAAAGAAGAAACAACTCAAGAAATTAGTAAAATGTGAGTAGAAAATAGTGAGTCTACATATATACAGACACAAGGTTCTATGAACATGATAAAAATACAGTGTAGAATATGGTTAGATCAAAACAAGTTTACAGATGTAACAGGATTAGTAGATACAGGAGCCACTACAAGTGTAATTTCTTATAACTTAGCACCAAAAGAATATCATGAAAAATTACCATATAAAATAGAAAGCAGAACAATAGAAGACAGGTTAATATCAGTAACACATTGTTTACGACCAATTGCAATACAGTTTTTAGACTTTTCAAAAATTATAGTATAAAATACCCTATGCCACAAATAAACATTAATCCTGAATATATAAAATCAAAAGACTTTGTTCTTGGGTTAAATTTCTTATTTAATAACCATGGAGCACTTACATTAACAAGACATTTTATTACTTTTAGTAAAAACATTTATACTATTCCAACATTACGGTATAATTATACATCAGAGATTGCGCAGAAGCGTGGTGGACAAGGTAATTTAGATTTTTTAAAAACACATACACTTAGAACAGAATTTATAGAAAATGAAAGTATGAAATTGTTAACAGAATTTTTAAATCATGAGTTAGAAAAAGGAAGAGATATAACTAAAAGTTCAAATCATCCTATGATTCTACACCTCGAAAAAATAGGATTAATAGGAGAAGATATAACAAAATCCAAAGTACAATATATTTGTAAATTTAAATTAAAAAACCCAGATATTACCATAAGAACAAGCAATATAGAATACAGCCCATTAGACAAAGAAGAATTTAGAAAGCAAATCCCTGAGATGATATCACAAGGATTAATTAGAAAATCAGAAAGTGCTCATAGAACAGCAGCTTTTATAGTAAGAAATCACAGTGAAATAAAAAGAGGAAAAGCTAGGATAGTTTATAATTACAAAAGATTAAATGATAATACAATAGATGATGGGTATAATATTCCCAATAAAGACAGCTTATTAAGTCTAATACAACAAAAGAAAGTATTTTCAAAATTTGACTTAAAATCAGGATACAATCAATTAAAGCTTGAAGAAAGCTTTAAACCATGGACAGCTTTTACATGTTCAGAAGGACAATACGAGTGGAACGTACTTAGTTTCGGTCTAAAAATGCACCTTCTATTTTTCAAAGATTTATGGATAGTATATTTTTAAAATATGATTTTTGTTTAGTATATATTGACGATATATTGGTAGCCAGTAACACTGTGCAGGAACATGAACAGCATTTACAAGAAGTATTCAATGAAATCAAAAGAAACGGTATAGTGGTTTCTAAAAAGAAAATGGAGTTATTTAAAAGAAAAATCTCTTTTCTTGGGTTAGAATTTGGAAATGGTAAAATAGAATTACAGCCACACATATCTACAAAAATTTTGGATTTTCCTGAAAAATTTGAAAATCTTAAACAAATACAGGCTTTTTTGGGATTGGTAAATTATGCTAGAAAATTTATTCCCAATCTATCAAAACTAGTAGGACCATTATACAGTAAGACGACAAAAACAGACAAAGGTATTTTAACAGTGAAGACATTAAGATAGTAAAAGAAATAAAAAATATGGTTAAAAATATTAAACCATTAGAACTACCATTAGTAACAGACTATATAATAGTAGAAACAGATGGGTGTAAAGAAGGATGGGGAGCAGTCCTTCTATGTAAACCAAATAAATACAGTCCAAAAAATGAAGAAAAAATATGTGCTTATACAAGTGGAAATTTTCAAAATAAAAACAATTGGACAAATATAGATTTCGAAATACAAGCATTGATTTATTCTCTTGAAAAATTTAAAATATTCTTACACAAAGAATTCATAGTTCGAACGGATTGTGAAGCCATAGTTAAATTTATTAAAAATGATCAAAGTAAAAAGATGAACTGGACACGATGGGTAAATCTACAAAACATAATACAAGGAAATGGATATTTTATAAATTTTGAACATATTAAAGGGAAAAATAATGGGATAGCAGATATGTTATCTAGAAATATAAATAAGTGGTTTATTGCAGATGGAAAGAAAGAATGCTAAAGGCAAAGGAATCCTTATACAGTCTACACAGAATAAAAAATCTTCAATGACTTCTGATGAAGAAACAGAGAAGATTCAACAGTCATATACAGAATCGATTAAAAAAATACAAAGTTATAGACAACTTCCATCATCGATTACAGGTATTGGGGAAATATCATGATATTATAACCCAATAGAAACTCGTCCAAAAATATACAGAATACACAAAGGACGTTTACCACAACACAGAATACACAGAATTTAAACATTACATTTGGAGGAATATACTCTCTCCAAAAATGTATTGACACCAATAAAAAGTTTAGACCTATGGGTGGAATAACACAAACAGAAAAACAACAGTGTCTACTTGATAATCTTTGGCATATTCAAACCATGCCACAAGCCTCAAGTTTTAAAATACAAGTCTTGAATGCTCTGAGTATGTACTTCTCTGAACAGAGCATGACAACACCTGAAAGAAGACATAAACCCAAGTTTACACATTATGTCATTTTTCGAGGAACAAAAATTGGTATTTTTAATAAATGGGAAACTGTTGCAAAATATATACAATGCCCCAATCCAATTTATAAAGGTTTTGAAAGCTTTCAACAAGCTATCGAAACTGCAAGGGAACATTTTGGGGTTAAAGGTTTCTACATTGAACCCGAAGAGGTCAAAACATTTGCTAAAATAGCAAATACACACCCAGAACAGTTAATCAAAGCTCAAGAGCAATTGATTACTGATCTACAAGAATAGCTTATAAAGAAAGGAAAAGATAAACAGTTTATACACATAAAATTAGAGAATGAAATTCTCAAACAAAAAATTGCATTACTCGAGGCAAAAAGTACACAGTTATTACAAAGACTCGAGAAGAAAAAAGAAAATACAGAGATATACAGGACTTTTGAATCCTTCAGAACCAGGATTGTTGACACTCCTTGGCATCAACAACTGAAGCCAGTGACAGACAGATTTCCAGAATTTGAGCGGATTGTTTCACAAAAAGTCTGTGAGCAATTCCCTTTGATTCTTTACAATCTCCAACACCAATTACTGGATCTTGCATTTCACATGGATAGTGAAAATAAAGGATTCAGTATAGTAGAAAGAACAATGAAGACGACAACGGTACAGGACTCCTGTTACTGCAAGTCTTTCAGCCTACACAGTTAACTGACGAACAGATAATCCAATTCTACCATCACGGTATGATTGATTACCTGGAAGTCAAGCTCAACAAAAGAACAGAAGATCTCCTTAATCAACTTGGAGAAAAAATAATTTTAACAGCAGGGAATATAGCAGCACGAGCTGTGTTGCCAACCATTGGATGCAAGATTATTGCATCATTCCCTTTTACAGACTCTTACACTTACAGACCGCCAGAAAAAGGATCTTCATTGATCATAACATTACAACAAACTATCTACGAACATGTATGACAAAGACAGACATTGATTTTGCCGTCCTAAAATGGCTTAGTCAACAGCCAGGACAACCTACCAGTGATCTACAGTAGTTTATTAAAACTCATCAGGAAACTCCAGAAATTCCTGATTTCTTCCCATGGCAACAATACAATTTAATTGGGGAAGGACACTATAAACAGGTTTATGCAAAAACAAGCTGGCGCATGCTATTGCCTTTTGCAGGGGAAGGCGATGCACTCCAGCTCAGACATATAATTAACTTAGAAGATTACGAAGCAGAGCAAGGTGACTACTCAAGCCCACAGTCAATTGACAGCACTCACAGAGACTTCTAGAAAGGATAAACAGCTAGAGGTTAAAACAAAAACGAGTTCTGTATTCAAATGACGCATGCCATGACGTTAATTACAAAGTTTCTAGAAGATGACGCAGGCAATGACGAAGGACAAAAATAATTGAGGGACTCGCTGGCGTTTGTAATTATTTGTAATTATTATTTCTCTTTGTACGACTCATTCTGAGCCGTTTCTTTTCTTTTCTTTTCATTAAATTATTGTAAATTTGTTTGAGACTTCGCCTATATAAGGCAGAATAATTCATTTGTAAAACACACCGAAGAACACAAGAGAATTCAATAAAATCTTCAAGTTCTCATACTCTCTCATGGCACACTAGAAGAAAAATGTAAAGAAGTAGCATTACAGGAACAATTAAAAAAAAATTCGTATGCATTTTGTAAAACAACTATATACACACCACAAGCCTATGATTTTATGAGAAAAAGAAAAACATTAGGAAAAGTACAACATACAATAAAATCTTCAAGTTCTCATACTCTCTCATGGCACACTAAACCCCTTCTCAAACTCCTTAGCCTAAATCCTTATACAAGCTTCATATTCCCGTACTTCATATTATATCCTTAGTAAAAAAATCCAAAAAAATCAAAAAACCAAAAAAACCCAAAAATAATCATCTACTCATCCGCTGTGCATATACTCTACCATAACAACAGGGAATATAGCAGCACGAGCTGTGTTGCCAACCATTGGATTCGAGGTGTAGAATCATAGGATGATTTGAACTTTTAGTTATATCTCTTCCTTTTTCTAACTCATGATTTACAAATTATGTTAACAATTTCATACTTTCATTTTCTATATATATATATTTATATTTTATATATATATATATATATATATATATATATATATATATATATATATGGAAGCATTCTATTGAGAACCATAAATATGTAAAGAACTACTAGAAACCACATAAGCAATAGACATAACACCTCGATAAAATTGATAATACGAAAAGATGATGGTTTGATTCTATTTTTTAATCTTTTTTTCATTTTAACACCTCTCTCCTCAATTTTTAGAAAAACTTTAAAATGTTCATATATGCAATACAATGTGTGTGCATTGATGCACATTATCAAAAGACTATAGACATCATGATTTTTAAAAATTTATCTTAAAAGTAGTAAAATTACAAACATTTTGATATATTTATTTAATAAATAGTATAAGAGTTAAAGTGGTTCTTTCTGGTTCTTTACAGATTTATGGTTCTCAATTGAATGTCATTCTATATATGGAAGCATTCTATTGAGAACCATAAATATGTAAAGAACTACTAGAAACCACATAAGCAATAGACATAACACCTCGATAAAATTGATAATACGTGCTGAATCATACATATACACACAGATCACAGCATACATATACATATGCAGCCATATATATATATATATATATATATATATATATATATATATATATATATATATATATATATATATATATATATATATATATATATATATATATATATATATGCTGTATCCTACATATACACACACATCATCGCATACATATACATACGCAGCCATATATATATATATGTTTACATGCTGAAATCACATATATATACACACATGATCGCATAACTATACGTATATATACAATCGGGATACTCACAAACGCCTATATCTATATACACGGCTGCACACACATCATATATATACACGAGCAAAACAAACATATACGTACACGCACAGCATATATACATATACACACGCACAGTGGCGTTGTGATCAGTTACTTACGAAACGAGTAAACGGCGAGACGACGGTGACAAACGACGGCAAAACGACTGATTACGGCGGTGTGACGGTGGACAACGAGCGACGGCAGAAGGGTTCGAATATAATTGCAGTTATGTGTTCGTAAGTTTATATATTTATTGATAATTACAGTTTAGTCCCTGAACTTTCAATTAATTAATCCCTCAAGTTTAGTTAAATTACAATTTAGACCCTGAACTTAATAATAATAATAATAATAATAATAATAATAATAATAATAATAATAATAATAATAATAATAATAATAATAATAAAAATATTAGTAGTAATAATACTAATATTAATATTAATACTAATAATGATAATAATAGTATAAATCATATTAAAAATGTTTAATTTTGTTAATTATAATTTATGTAATATTTGTCTAATCATGTTATTATAATATTAGGGTTGACATGTAAAGCAGGTACGACAAGTTTCGATTCGGAAACGAATTAATTACGCAGGATAATAAATGCACGAGGAGAGTTAACGAATTTTAAGTCAATTAACGGAGCTGACAGTGACAGATGTCACAGTATCCCTCAGTTGAAAGAATTTCGTCCCGAAATTCAGCTAGAGTTAGATCCCGATGCTTTATTCGCGAACAGATGTGGATATTTGAGTTTCATCTGGTCTTCCCGTTCCCATGTGAATTCTGGACCTCGCCTTGAGTTTCATCTCACTCTGACAATTGGAATTCTGCTGCGTTTTAATCGTTTGACCTCCCGATCCATGATTTCTATCGATTCTTCCACGAAATGGACCTTCTCATCAATCTTGATTTCTTTAATTGGGACGTGGAGAGATCCATCAGCTAAACATTTCTTAAGGTTTGATACGTGGAACGTATCGTGTACGCTGCTCAGCTCTTGAGGTAATTTCAGACGATACGCCACAGGACCAATTCTTTCGGTGACTTCAAACGGTCCCATACCTCGGTGTTAACTTTCCTTTCTTGCCAAATCGCACAATACCCTTCCGAGGGGAAACCTTTAGCAACACACGATCACCCACAATTGAATTACAACGGTTTCCGCCTGTTATCCGCGTAGCTTTTCTGGCGGTCTCTCGCTGCTTTAATTCTGTCTTTAATTTGGAATATCTTGTCAGTTGTTTCCTGAACGATCTCAGGGCCTGTCAGTTGACTTTCACCGACCTCGGACAACACACAGGCGATCTACATCTTCTCCCGTACAAAGCCTCGAGTGATAACTGTTGTTGTAAGAGAACTCAACCAGCGGAAAATGAGCAGCCCAACTACCACCAAAGTCAATTACACACGCCCTAAGCATGTCTTCTAGAGTCTGAATCGTACGCTCGCTTTACCCATCTGTTGAGGATGATAGGCGGTGCTTAGATCCAACCGAGTACCCATTGCCTTCTAGAGCGTCTGCCAAAATCGCGATGTAAACCGACTGTCGTGATCTGATATGATGGATACAGGCACGCCATGCCTAGCCACAATCTCATTCACATACAATTTCGCTAACTTCTCCATCTTATAATCCTTATGAATGGGTATAAGAAGTGAGTGGACTTTATCATTCTATCCACTATCACCCAAATTGAATCATGACCACTGCTGGTCCTCGACAGTTTGGTGATAAAGTCCATTGCTATATTTTCCCATTTTCACTCGGGAATTTCTGGTTATTGTAGTAATCCAGACGGTTTCTGATGTTGGCCTTAACCTTAGAGCAGGTTCGGCATTCACCACATACTTAGCAATATCCTTTTTCATACCTGGCCACCAATACAATTCTTGAGATCGTGGTACATTTTGTCCGCACCAGGATGAACGGAGTACCTCGACTTGTGTGTCTCGTTCAGGACTAACCCTCGTACGTCTCCTTATTTCGGTACCCATATTCGATCCATAAAATAATGCACACCATCCTCCTTACACTCCATTTGTTTATCTAGCCCACGAAACTCTTCATCAGTATTTTCTTCCTTTAATGCCTCACCATGTGCTGTTAGAATCTGAGTTTTCAAGTTTGATTGAATAATCATTCCCAAGGCTCGTGTACGTATGGGTTTGACGCGTTCCTTCCTACTCAAGGCGTCGGCCACCACATTGGCCTTTCCCGGATGATATCGAATCTCACAGTTATAATCATTGAGAAGTTCTACCATCGTCTCTGACGCATGTTCAATTCCTTCTCATCGAATATGTGCTGGAGTCTCTTATGATCAGTGTAAATGACACCTTTTGTCCCGTACAGGTAGTGTCTCTAGATCTTGAGTGCAAACACTACCGTACCCAACTCCAGGTCATGAGTTGTGTAGTTTCTCTCGTGGACCTTGAGCTGTCGAGAAGCGTAAGCTATCACCTTGTCTTTCCGCATCAGGACACAACCCAAACCTTTGTGTGATGTGTCACAATACACTATGAAGTCATCAGATGCCTCAGGGAGGGTTAGGATCGGCACATTACACAATTTGTCTTTTAATGTTTGGAAGGCTTCTTCTTGTTTTCGTCCCCATTCAAACTTCTTATCCTTCTGAGTTAACATGGTCAACGGTTGCGCGATCTTTGAGAAATTCACGATAAACCGTCGATAATACCCGACCAATCCCAAGAATTGCCAGATTTCAGATGGTGTCTTAGGCGCGTCCCATTTCTTTACTACCTCAATCTTTCCGGGGTCCACATGAATTCCCTTATCATTAACCACATGCCCCAGAAATTTCACCTCACACAACCAGAATTCGCACTTGGAGAACTTGGCATAAAGTTTTTCTTTCCCCAATAACCTCAGTATTGCCCGTAGATGTTGTTCATGCTCCTCCTTTGACTGCGAGTAAATGAGGATGTCATCAATAAATACAATGATGAATTTGTCTAGATATGATTTGCAGACTCGATTTATCAAGTCCATAAACACTGCCGGAGCATTTGTCAACCCAAACGGCATCACCAAGAACTCATAATGTCCATAACGAGTCCGAAATGCCGTCTTTAGTATATCTGCTTCGTGAACTCTCAACTGATGATATCCGGACCGAAGATCAATCTTCGAGAAGTACGTTTCTCCTTGCAACTGATCAAAAAGATCGTCAATCCTGGGAAGGGGGTATTGGTTCTTAACAGTCAACTTGTTCAATTCCCGATAGTCAATACACATCCGGAATGATCCATCTTTCTTCTTGACAAACGGTATCGGTGCTCCCCACAGCGAGTGACTTGGTCGGATAAAACCCTTATCCAACAACTCTTGCACTTGGCTCGATAACTCTTGCATTTCTGACGGTCCCAATCGATAGGGTGTCTTCGCTGCGGGCATCGCTTCGGGAATCAGGTCGATTCGAAACTCCACTTGTCGAGGGGGAGGTAAGCCAGAGAGATCATGAGGAAATACCTCTGGAAATTCTCGTACAATGGAATATCTTCTAGCTTACTTTCCTCTACCTTCTTCTCTACTACGTGTGTTAGAAATGCATAACACTTCTTCTTCAAACACCGCTGAGCTTTCATACAGGAGATGAGTCTTAGATTTCTTCCTGATCGTTCCCTATGAATTTTAAGCACTTCACTGTTGGGCATAGGGATTCTCACTACTTTTCTCGATAGACTATCTCAGCACCATGTTTTGATAACCAATCCATCCCCACTATTACATCAAAACTTCCCAACCGATGGGTATCAGGTCTGTATACAAAGTATGGTCTTCTAGCATTAATATGCAGCCTCTAACAATCTTATTGGTCTCTACAAATTCACCATTAGCCATTTCCACAGAGTAGCTAGTTTCTAGACAACTAGTGTTCACACCAAGTAATGAAGCAAATTCCAAGGAAATAAAACTATTGTCTGCCCCGGTATCAAATAGTACAGATGCAAAGTGGTTGTTGAGAAGATACATACCTGTGACAACATTTGGGTCCTAACAAGCATCATTCGCCCCGATGACAAAAGCACAACCGCGTGCAGCATTCCCTTGATTTACCTGACCTTGATTCCCAGCTATGGCCATCACTTGGTTTCGGTTATTCCCGTTTTGTCCCGGTGCCCGATTCAGTCTAGGGAACATATTCTGATAGTGATCAGGGCTTCCGCATTCATAAACACACTCTCAAATTTCCTGTTGGATTAACCAGGTTCACCGGTGCCACCACATTGGTCGCCGCTCTACAATCCCTCGCTAAGTGTCCCGGGCGCCTGCAATTCAAACATATTCGGCACTGCGTAGCCTGAGGATGGTGATAATTACACTTGTTGCACTTAGGGTGCAGTCCAGTGTAATCTTTCCTTCCGGAATTTACCGCCACAAAATTTCTAGTCACCTTGGCTCTCTTATCAAATTTCCCACCTGATTGTCTGCTTGATTCTCCACTGTCCTTCCTCTTCTCTCCACCCTTGCCCAGTACACTAGTCCTCACTATCTTATCGGTTAACGTGTCGGCTTTTAGAATTGCATTTTGAATGGTTGGGGGAGCAGTTGCTATTACCATAGCTTGGATTTGGGGAACCATACCCCAAATGAACCTCTTGATCCTTTTAGACTCTGGGGTTACCAAGTGTGGAACGAGCCTTGCCAATTCGTGAAAACGATCTGTGTAAGCTGCGTGTCCAGCTCCTACCATGGCATGATTCCAGAACTCATGCTCCAACTTCTGTATCTCATTGAGCGGGCAATATTCTTCAATAATCAGTGCTTTGAACTCATCCCAGGTCATCTGCATTGCTGCCTGTCTTCCCCTTGCCTGGATTTGAGTGTTCCACCAAGTTAACGGCTTTCCTTGCAATGAACAGGTGGTGAACTTGATTCTCTGACTATCCAAACACTCACTGATATCAATCACAGCCTCCATCTTCTCCAACCACCTTGTAAGGACTATAGCTCCGCCTTTACCATCAAACTCCTTTAGTTTACAGGCTGCGAACTCTTTGTAAGTACACCCACGTCTTTCTCGTTAAACCTAGGTCCATTCTCTCTCCTCCTCCATTAGCATTATTGTTTGGTGGACCATATCTTTCCATTGTCAAAGCCATTGTTGTTCTCATTCCATCTCCATTATCGTTCCCTCCTCCATTATCACCGTTGTTCTCCCCATCATCCCCATTTGCATTTTCATCTTCGTTTTCCTTGTTATTTTCTCCATTATCCCCATATTGTTGTCGTCACCACCGTTGTGTGTGATTCAAAAGATTGTCGCTTACTTCAGCCACTATGGTCGGAATTAGGGCAGCCAGCTGCTGTGCATCATGGCAGCTAAATCAGGGTTTCTGACACCATTGTTGTTACCAGCCGGTCCTCCCTGATCTCCTCCACCGGGTGCTTCACCACGACCACCAGCACCTCTGCCTCTTCCCTACCTCTGCCGCTTGGTGCATCACCTCCCTGACCGTTATTACGTGTGGCTCTTCTAGGTGGCTTTTCTAATAATTCATAGATAACATGTAACCTTCAGTCGTATAAGGTTCATTATGATGCAACCATATGAGTAAATAGTACATTGTCAGTCTTATACTTCACAAGATAATACCACAACGACAAGGAAAAAAAATAATATATAGGTTTCATTATCATAAATCATAAGGCCTCAAGCACGTTCAACTACCAAAGTAACATCCCCAAATAAGCAAATACTCGTATTCTAATCAGGTCTAAACATAAAATATGAAATAACTAGAGATGACTATTTTCCAGACTTTATTTTTCCATCAGTGCCCGCGTGACGTCCGTCCTGGTTGTCATCACTGCTGGAGGAACTAGAGAGGCTCGGGGGCAGGTCAGGATAGTTTCCCCATAAGTTGGTCTCATGGCGGGCGGCTGGATCCTAATCCGGTTCGCCGGGAATCCTCTAACTCGAGCCATCCGCCTCACGGCTCCTCCGTCATTCACTGATGGGGTCTTGCCTCGGGGGCGTACCTTGCAATAGTATCTGCAATAGTAAGCGCACATGAGTGAGCATATCAGGATCAGCTGGTATGACGGGGACTGCAGATGCTATGGGAACTACAGGTGCAGCAGGGTTAGGTTCCACAGGATTATCGGTGCAGTGACGACAGCAGGTAGAGTGAGCACACAGGGTCCATGGGTTCTTCCTCTTCAGACGAGTCTGATGCATCAAGCATCACCTCCTCGGGGTTAGATTTTGTATTAGGAGATGTTTGCACTGGATATGCTAAGAGAATCTTTTCAGGCTTCGATGTTTTCAGAAGAGATAACACGAGCTATAGAAGTAACAGAAGGGTGATAGAAGACATCCTATAGGAAAAAGTGTAAGGACTTTTCCTCAGATGCAAATAATATATTATAAAAGTAGTAAGTAGTCAATCGAATCATGAAGAACATGCATGTAATATCAAATGTACACAAGCCCTAGTATGCATCCTACAGGTTCTTAGGTTATAGTCTAGGTCGAGTGCTCCACCTAATTCTTATAACCAAGGCTCTGATACTGATCTGTCACACCCCCGCTATAGCGGAAACACGAGGATGTAATGGACAGGATCGTCATAACACTGGTTAGTTTACAGAGACAAAATAAATGCAAAGATCCACGTGTCATGACGTCACCCGACACAATAGTGACTTGTGTCGTGGTTAGTCAGTTCCACGACTAGCATAGTCTATTGATTTAACAAAACCAAATCCAACATGAAATCCAACAAACAAAAAGTTCAACATATTATTCTTAAGCAAAATCAAATGGTGGTCAAAACACTAGTGCGTGTCTAAAGAAATCCTGAGGGTCTCTGCTATGGCATCGGCTCTAGCTATCCTCTTTGATTTATCACCTGAAAAGATATGCTCAAGGTCAACACCTGGTTGGTGAGTTCATAGGTTTAAACATAAATTGAAAACTTGTTGTTGTGCATGAGTTTATGGATCATAAGTGTATACAGTTTATCACAAGTAATATCACATGAGCATCATAACTAAACCTATGACGAACCACACAGCAATTGTTAGAACATATTCACCCAGTGGTCGATCATAACATAGTCAGTCTCAACTAGTATACTAACATACATGGGTGGGGGTGTCAACCCAATAGTACTATCAACACTATCCGTCGGCTCCAACACCAGAGTTAAATAGTTATGATTAAATAAACCACACAGAAACCATGCATAAGATATAGCTTGCAAGCAGTAACATGTTAATCCAAAATAAATTGAGTCATAGCTAGAATGAGTGAGCATACTTTTCCCAAAGATTTATAAAACTTATAATGAAAATGGGGCCGTGAAACTCACCTTGAAATGATTAGAAAATAAAACGAGCAAAAACGCTTCCAAACGGTTGTGAGCAATGTACGATCAAATGCTATAATAATTATAACTAAAACTTTAAACACGTTCGATGAGAGAAAAGTACGTTCGGTCGGTTTCGGGTCGGTTCGGGTGTATTGTGCGACTCACTCAAAAGACATCTATTTATTTATTTTATATACGTACATAAATATTTGATTACTCGTATAGTTAGGCATGAGTGAAATATAAATATTTCTAGCATGTTATACACACACACTTGTATTTACGTATAATCATACACGTCATACTCGATTTATAACACGATAATATATTTTTACTCATTCAACCCATATATAATTATCATATGAACATACTCAATTATATAATTTCATATTCACGTTCAATATACATAAATTTTGTAAGGCCCCGTCCCGGGCACCTCACAGTTGATCATTCATAGCAATAATGACATATAACGTTACATAATACAAATTTAAGCAGCGGAATAATTTAACAAAAGCCATTTCATTTCATTATAACACTTTTGTTAAGCAATACACCATGGTTTAATCATGTTACAAATAATAGTTTAATTAGATTACAAAACAACAGTATTATCATGTATGAATGGATGTCAGTCATGCCCCGCCGAGTAGCTTCACCCGCGTGCCATCCTCTGCAACATTTTACTTGCCAACTAAAAAATGCACAAAAGTCAGCGTTGCTGAGTGAGTCCTAGTTTTTATACAAAACATACTTTACTTTCGTTTAAGAACTATTTTTTACTTTTGCATGTGATCACACATCATATGTACACTAAGTTATTATCATTATTATCTTCATCATTCGTTCATTTCGTACTTTTATCATTATCTTTCCAAGTCTTTTCCGACAACAGGGTCGCTCACCTCATTAGCAATCTCAATGATTGCACTTTATCCGAGTATTTTACGACAACAGGGTCGCTCACTCATTAGCAATCTCAATGATTGCATTATTTTAGTCTTTTACGACAACAGGGTCGCTCACCTCATTGTCAATCTCAATGATTGACCCTGTGTGCATCCTTCGGGGTAGCTAACCCGCATCACAGTTGAGCTAATGACAACAAGGCCGTGCACTCTATACATTTGCTTGCAAGACTTTCATTCATTCATTTACATTCCACTTTCCTTCATCATTAATCTTTCACTTTATTAATGATAATACTTTTCATTTCGATCATAAACATACCACGTAGAGTCATACAACAATAAGAATATAATAACAATAATAAAAAGTTACAATAGTGACAATGATAATAATAAAGAATCATAGGACAATCATGATTATGCATGGAATAAGCATTTAATACCCTAGTCAAACGCTGTTGCAAAACCCTAATTGCACCGGCTCCCATAAAATTCCTGAAATAATTTCCAAGTGTTTGATGCATGGGCCCTGTTTGGTTGCTTGGGCACTATTCGGACGGTTGGGCCTACACTTAGCCATTTTTCACTTAGACGCATGGGCCTTTTTAGACGCATGGGCCCTATTCAGACGTTTGGCCCTACACTTGGTCATCCTGAGCAATATTCTAGACGGTTGGGCACTATTCAGAGTATGGGCCTGACTTAGACACATGGGCACTTAGGCGGTTGGGCACTGTTCAGACGTCTGGGCCTACACTTAGCCATTTTTCACCTTAGACGTATGGACTATTCAGGCGGTGGGCCTTTGGACGGTTGGGCATACTTAGAAAAATCAACCGTGGACGCATGGTCCACTGTTTAGACGGTTGGGCATCTCATTTGCACTTAAACCAAAATTAGTCCCAATCGTCCTAAATCAAATTCTATGCTTAGTACTAACATTCAAGCATCATACACACATCATAATCAATCATCACATCATTTACCCCCAAAACATACAACCATCCACATACACGTTCACACGCACATACGGGTAGAAACTTAATTTTATAAAAAAAACACACACACATGCATTTTCCAGCCCAAAATTTGTTAAAAACATGTAAAAAAAGAGGATTCTAGAACTCACCTTAGTTTGTTTTCAGGTTTGAACCCTTCCTTGAGCTCCCAGACGTTTCTAGCACCTAAAAACCACACACATACACAACCCGAACATACCATCACATTTATAAGCATACAACCGAGTCTAGAATCATCTAAAGCATCATAAATTCGAGATTTCTTACCAAAAACTTCAAGTTCCTACTTCTTCTACAATCTTCCGAGAGTTTTTCTGCTCTCTCTCTAGAACCGAAATGGAAGTAGTGTGCAGGCAAGAGTGGGCGGCCATGCCCACTTTTGTACTAACTTTTTGATATTTTGCCTTTTTGTCACTTTTTACCCCCTCTACTTAAGGTTAACTTACATTTTCTTTCTTTTCCTTTGCTTTTATTCTTTCTTATACCTTTAAAAATAAACGGGTGTTACAAGTCCACCCCCTTATATAGGTTTCGTCTCGAAACCTGTTATTCCTCAAACAGATGAGGGTAATGCTGCCTCATCTCTCCTTTGACTTCCCATGTAGACTCGGATCCCTTTCTGTGCTTCCACTATACACGCACAAGAGGGACCACTTATTCCTTAACTCTTCTCCTTACGGTCAACGATCGCCACTGGTTGCTCCACATAATTGAGCCGTGCATCCACTTCGATGTCCTCCAATGGTACAATCATATCCTCGTGCTAAACACTTCCGCAGATGAGATACATGGAATGTAGGATGAATTCCACTTAACTCATCTGGTAGTTCCAACCTATAGGCCACCTCTCCTACCGAGCAATGATTCGGAAAGGCCTATATATCTTGGGCTCAACTTGCCCTGCTTTCTAAACCGAATGATACCTTTCCAAGGTGTGACTTTTAACATAACCCTATCACCCACCTAGAACTCAATCGGCCTACGCCTCTTATGGCATATGACTTTTGTCTATCCTTAGTTGTCTTCATAAAGGCTTTGATCTTTTCAAGCTTCTCCTTCGTAGCCTCAATCACTTCAAACTCCCTAACTCCTTCTGACACCATATCACCCCAGCAAACGGGTGTCCTACATCTCCTACCATATAGCATCTAGTATGGTGGCATGCCAATGCTGGCATGATAATGTTGTTGTACGAGAATTCTGCTAACAGCAGATGGTCATCCAAACTCCCTCGAAATCGATCACGCATGCTCGAAGCATGTCCTCGAGTGTCTGGATCGTCCTCTCAGACAGACCGTCTGGTAGCACCGGGATGAATGGAGTATCGAGTCTTATGAGCCTCATCCATGATCTTTCCACGTAGATCCCCGTAACGAGGAATCCACATTCGCCCATATCGGGTTTAACACCGAGAGTGTTTCACCCAACCCCCGCGACCAGACCTCTCATTCTTTCAGAGTTAAAACGATCTTCTTTCAGATCCTTGTCTTGCAACTCCTTGACCTGCGTCATCACGTCAGAGGTCATAATCAGCTGATAAGCCTTCACCCGAATCGGCTCGGGTCTCTCCTTTCGGCTAAGGGAATCTGCCACCACGTTGGCCTTGCCCGGATGGTAATGGATCTCGCAATCGTAATCCTTTATGAGCTCCAACCATCATCTCTGCCTCATGTTCAAACTTTCTACTCGAAGAAGTACTTCAAGCTTTATGGTCTGTGAAGATGGTGCGCTTCGCCCCGTATAGGTAGTGCCGTCAAATCTTCA
Organism: Flaveria linearis; assembly: GCA_024085815.1. NCBI lineage: Eukaryota > Viridiplantae > Streptophyta > Magnoliopsida > Asterales > Asteraceae > Flaveria > Flaveria linearis. The sequence goes on along the minus strand of CM044001.1, from coordinate 39,477,291 downwards.
ATGCGAAAACTACCGCGGCTAATTCTAGATCGTGCGTGGGATAGTTGACTTCGTGTGTTTTCAGCTGTCAGGATGCGTAGGCTATCCCCTTCCACGTTGCATCAATACGCAACCTAGCCCAGAATAAGATGCATCCGAATACACCACTAAATCTTCACTCCCTTTGGGCAATGTCAAGACTGGAGCTTGTGTTAATCTCTCCTTTAACTGCTCAAAAGCACCCTCCCTGCTCTCGACCTCACACGAACTTCACATCCTTGCGAGTCAACTTTGTCAAAGGTGCAGCTATCTTGGAAAAGTCTTGAATAAACCTCTTGTAGTACCCCGCCAATCCCAAGAAGCTACGAATCTCGGATGGCATCTTAGGAGACTTCCATTGTATCACAGCCTCAACCTTTGCCGGATCCACCATGATTCCCTCAACATTTACCACGTGACCCATAAATTGCACCTCGCGTAACCAAAAGCACACTTGGAGAACTTAGCATACAGCTTCTCCTTTCCCAACGTCTCCAACACTTCCCGAATATGACCGGCATGCTCTTCTTCGCTCCTTGAATAAATCAGGATATCATTGATGAACACAATCACTGATTTATCCAACATCGGCCGGCGTACTCGATTCATCAAATCCATAAAAGCAGCTGGCGCGGTTGGTTAGACCAAAGGACATAACAAGAAACTCGTAGTGTCCATAACGCGTGCGAAAAGCTATTTTAGGAATATCCTACTCCTTCACCTTCAACTGATGGTAGCTAGGTCGAAGATCTATCCTCGAGAACCAACTGGCACCTTGGAGCTGATCGAACAAGTCATCAATCCTTGGTAATGGATACCGATTCTTCACCGTCAACTTGTTCAACTCACGGTAGTCAATACACATCCTCATGCTACCATCCTTCTTCTTTACAAACAGGACCGGAGCACCCCAAGGAGAGATACTCGATCTAATGAACCCCTTATCAAGCAACTCTTGCAGTTGCTCCATTAACTCCTTCATCTCAGTCGGAGCCAACCGATATGGTGCCTTAGCGACAGGCTGAGCATCGGGTATCAAGTCAATTTGAAATTCGATTTCGCGATCCGGTGGCACACCTGATAAGTCCTCTGGAAATACATTGGGAAAGTCACACACCACCGGTACATCAGACAATTATGGTGTTGACGTATCACATCTTCACGTAGGCCAAGTAAGCGCTACATCCATGCCTCATGTACTTTCCCGCCACCGCCATCGAAATCACTTTCGGAATCGTCATAACTCGATCACCGTATATCGTCACCGAACATCCGTCAGGCTCAATCAGTCTAATCATCTTCTTTCATTACACGATGTTTGCTTCATAGGTGCTAACCAATCCATCCCTAGTACTACATCAAATACACCTAGGGGCATCACATGTAACTTAGCAGCAAACCTACGACCCTCTAGTTCCATGGCGCAGTCCTCTATCATATCAATAAGTCTAGTGGACTTACCAATAGCAGTTTCTACATCGAAGGGCTCATCGATACGTCTACTACTAACAGGAAATTTAGCATAGAAAGTAGCAGAAATAAAACTCCTACTAGCACCAGAATCAAATGACACAGAAGCAAGAGTTTGATTTACTAAAAACGTACCTGACACAACATCGGGGTCCGTCCTAGCCTCCTCCCTAGTCATGGTGAAAGCTCTGGCGCTCGCCTTCTACCCTTCAGTTCCGGCTGTCTTCTTTGCCCCGAACTTTCCACCCTCGGCCTCCTGCAGTCCCTGCTCATATGGCCCTCCTCGCCGCAGGTATAACACCTCAGCGCCTTACAGTCTCTAGAGATATGACCCGGCTTCCTACACTTGAAGCACACGTTGAGCCCCAGCCTGCACTCCCCGTATGCTCCTTCCCGCACTTGCCACACTCTTGGGTCCCGAGCTTGATGACCCCACCCTACGGTCATCCATTCTCATCTTCTTGTTGTTCGGGACAAAAAACCACGGCCGAACTGCTTTCCGTTCCAGTTCCAGTCACCCCCACCAGTCTTCTTTAGCTCCACCACCGTCACCTCCCTCTCATCATAGAGCCTCCCGGCCAAATACACTGCCGACCTAAAAGGGCTTGGTCGGGCAGCGATCAAGTGCCTACGAATGTCGGCTGGCAACCCCTGGATGTATCGATTGATCTTTCGGACACGGCGTCACCTGATCCGGTACCAGTCTCGCCATCTCGTTGAACTTGGTGGTGTACTGCTGATGTGTCATGGTTCCCGCCTCCAGCTGCAGGAACTCTCGTTCCACCTTGTCCAACTCCCGATGAGGACAGAATTCCTCAATCACCAATTGTTTTAGCTCTTTCTATTGCATCTTCCCGATGTCTCTGGCACCCTCAGCTTGGACAATGTTGTCCCACCAACACAACGCTGAGTCGACAAAGGAGTGAGTCGCGAACTTCACCTTCTAGTCTTCGCGACACTCACTGATTTCTAACACCGCCTCCATCTCCCTTACCCAGCGGTGAGCGGCTGTAGCATTGCTATTGCCATCGAAGGTCGGGGGCTTGCACCTTTGGAATGCCCCATAACTACACCCTTGGTAGTCACCCCCACTACATCATCCTCTTCTTTGTCAGACAATACGGTCTCAGGCTCTGGTCGTTTCTCCTCCCCTCTTCTCTCCTGCCCATTGATCCCTTCCTATTCTCCTTCTCCTTTCTCTCATCGCTTCTTACAGCCCTAATGACTTCAGTCACCACAGATGGTAAAACTGTCTGCATGACCTGGTGCACTTCATCAGCAATCGCCTTCCTAGCTGAGGCGTTCAGGCTGGCATTCTCATTCTCCTCACTTCGGCCATGAACCTCAGGGTTCTCACGAGTCGTCTCAGGAGCCTTAGCGCTACTCCTAGTCACACGTGGCCGACCTCTGCCTCTAGAAGCCTTGGAAGACTTCTGTCCTGCCATTTCCTAGATGCTATAAGATTCAAACACTAACACAGTCATTCAAGGTAATAGCTCAGTTTATGTTAAGTATAGTAAGTCCCTAATGACAATGGCCAGTTTTGAATAACCACTTACTTTACTCTGCACACCCCAAGCATTTTCTATCTTGACTACATCAGTATCTAAATCTACTAAGAACACATAAGTCAAATAGCACGCGCACATAATACTGATTAACTTTAAGAAAAGAAATACCTGATGGCACGTAGCTACTCAGGCTGACATCCCTCTTTCTGTCCCATTTTTAGTTTAATTTTAGGTTTCTTTTGAAAGTATTTACCAATTTCACTTAAACTTTGGCTCTGATACCAACTTGTAAGGCCCCGTTCCTGGGCAACTCACAGTTGGTCATTCACAGCAATAATTACATAAAACGTTACATAATACAAATTTAAGCAGCGGAATTAATTTAACAAAAGCCATTCATTTCATTATAAACACTTTTGTTAAGCAATACACCATGGTTTAATCATGCTACAAAATAATAGTTCAATTGCATTACAAAACAACAGTATTATCATGTATGAATGGATGTCAGTCATGTCCCGTCGAGTATCTTCACCTGCATGCCATTCTCAGCAACATTTTACCTGCCAACTGAAAAATGCATAAAAGTCAGCATTGCTGAGTGAGTCCTAGTTTTTATACAAAACATACTTTACTTTCGTTTAAGAACTATTCTTTACTTTTGCATATGATCACACATCATACGTACACTTAGTTATTATCATTATTATTTCATCATTCGTTCATTTCGTACTTTTATCATTATCTTTCTGAGTCCTTTGTGACAACAGGGTCGCTTACCTCATTAGCAATCTCAATGATTGCACTTTATCCGAGTCATTTGCGATAACAGGGTCACTCACCTCATTAGCAATCTTAATGATTGCACTTTATCAGAGTCTTTTGCGATAACAGGGTCACTCACCTCATTGTCAATCTCAATGATTGACTCTGTGTGCATCCTTCGAGGTAGCTAACCCGCATCATAGTTTAGCTAACGACAACAAGGTCGTGCACCTCTATACATTTGCTTGCAAGACTTTCATCCATTCATTTACGTTCCACTTTTCCTTCATCATTAATCTTTCACTTTACTAATGATAATACTTTTCGTTTCGATCATAAACATACCACGTAGAGTCATACAACAATAAGAATATAATAACAATAATTATAAAGTTACAATAGTGACAATGATAATAATAAAGAATCATAAGACAATCATGATTATGCATGGAATTAAGCATTTAATAACCCAAGTCAAACGTTGTTGCAAAACCCTAATTGCACAGGCTCCCAAAAAATTCCTGAAATAATTTCCAAGTGTTGGACGCATGGGCCCTGTTTAGGCGGTTGGGCACTATTCGGACGGTTGGGCCTACACTTAGTCATTTTTCACTTAAAGGGATGGGCCTGTTTAGACGCATGGGCCCTATTCAGACGTTTGGCCCTCCATTTATATATAATTCTACACACATCTACCCACTCACCACATTCACGTACACACACTATCATACACACAACGCACACACTACACAACACCCACATCCACTATATATATATATATATATATATATATATATATATATATATATATATATACTTCTACACACACTCCTACACAATTTACATATATATATACATACACGGCATCACACACATACATACATATATACACGAACACACACATCGCGTCTACTTACGTACACGCAACAGAACACGCACCGCACACCTACCACCACACACAGCAGCCAAAGGCTGCAGCATTCAACTCCTCTCCGTAGCCCACACACACACGGTACGTACCCGCATTGTATATATACATACCAACCGACACATACAAGCACACTGCTCGCACACACATCGCATATACATACAATTGAACTGACACATCGACATACATATTCATATACATACACCCGTCGTGTGACAACCCGAAAATTTTTCATGATTTAATATAATTTTTATGTGAATTTATAATTTATTTTTATATTTTTATTATTATTTAATGATAATATTAATAATAATAAAAATAATGACAATAATAATAATAATATTATTATTATTAAAAATAATAATGTTAATAATAATAATAATAATAATAATAATGAAAATATTATTTACAAAATTTATTAAGTTTATTTAATAAAGACCAGGGGGTAGTTTTGCAAATCTTAAAACTTGTTTTAAACTATTAAAACATGAAATAATAACATTGTAAAACATGAGGGACCATTCTGTAATTATTCGAAACCCAACCCCCGACCCCTCGGTTTTCCGGCGCCCTCTCCGGCAACCTCCGGCCAACATCTCCGGCGATCCAAATACGTCGAATTTACACGGTTTACATAAATCAAAAGTTACCAACACAACCCCGTGAGTGTTTCGAACACAATGACCCACAATAATTTGAGAATCAAATTGATAGTGCGATCTAAACCGCCCGTGTTCCCTGTCGGCTGCTTTACAGGGTTGAATCGCACAAAAATCTCAATAATAATCGAATTAACCTCACATAATCCATGCTATAAATGTAACCAATCGGTATACAACTCCAATTACACCAGAAAACATATAAACAACTCAAATTGAATTCTCTCTTCTTCGCGGACCTGCAACTAACCGAACACCCTGTTCGAGATTCGAAACACAAAATTGATAAATTGCTTTCGATCATTGGAGCCATTAGAGACTTCCTGTGAAATTAATTGCATTTTCATCCACGTTTGATCATCGTTTGGATCCTCCCAAGCCGCGACCTGTTCTTCGAGTTATCTGGATGATTTGAACAACGAAACAGGTAATTGAATATATCAACAAACTCGTTTTTATGCAAGGATTAAAAGCATTATGGTTATTTCATTATCATAATCGATTGGTGGATCAATTTGATCCAAAACCGATTAGGGTTCTTATGGATTGGGATAATCTATTATTGTGTTTAAAAGAATTTCGAACCGGGTTCTGGTGCGGCTTAGGCCATTGGTTCAGCGGTTTGTGTGTGGGATTTTGGGCAGGAAGTTACGGGTTCGAACCCGGCCCCCTCCCATTATTTTTTTTAATGCCTTTTAAGCTTTCTAAAAATATATAAAAATTACCAAAAATTATAAAAATAATTTTAAGAACTTCTTTTATTTTAAAAGCCTTTAAATAATTTTCTGTAATTTATTTATTTAAACAAACAAACAAACAAACAAACCCAGTATATCCCACTCAAGAGCAGGGTCTGGGAGGGGTAGGTGGTGGCAAGTCTTTCCTCTATCCAGATAGGTAGAGAGACCGCTTCCAAAGAGACCCCTGGCTCGCTACAAAAGATATATCGCTCGCGATGTAATTTATTTATTTAAAAACACCTTAAAATCAATTTATAAAATAATATTAAAAAATATAATAAATAACCATTTTTATAAAATAGACTTTAAATGATATTTAAAGTATTAATCCATTGATTTGACACCATATTATTTTTAATTAATGATAAATCATAATAATTGTAGAAATTTAATTATTTAAAAACCTTAATTATTTATGTAAATAATTATTACATATGTTATAAATTATTATCCATATGAAAGTGGATTTTTAATAATAATTTAAATCATCAAATTGTTAATGGACATTATATTATTTATGGATTATCCTGATAATATAAATATAAATTAGATTTTATAAATTAAGTGTTTATAGAATCTTACAAAATTAAATATAAATCTTATACCTAGTCATTTTATAAAAATAAGATCTTAAATAATAATTTGAATTATTAATTTATTATTTGTACATATGGATAACATAATTAATAATTAGATAATTTATATTATTTGTTGAATATAATCTATTATGTTATAATTACTAATTATTAAACATAATTAATAATTCGATAAATTATACTATGTTTGTCATGTAAATATGTTATTATTTATATGTACAATTAAAAATAATATTATCATATAAATCTAATGTTTAGACAAATTGTGTCAATTTATAAATCTTACAATTAGATTTTATAAATTAAATATTATGACATGTAAATCTTTAGTCATTAAAGAATTAACAAAATAACTAAATGATTTAATTATATGTTTATAACAAATCCTAGAAAAACCAAACACTAGATCAATTGAACACCAGGTTCAAGATCTAACTTATTTAGGTTTTGGATTTGTATCTGTTTGCTTACGTGAAATTATAATTCCTTAACAGGAATTTACTAGGTTGTCAACACCACACAGGAACTGAGGTGAGTTCATAACTATCCCCTTTTTAATCATTTAAATATTTTAGGGCTGGAATACATGTTGTAATTAAATTTACAAATTATTTTTGTGTATTATGTTAAATAATAATTTGATCACATTTATGATTACATATGGTTACTATGAAAATCCTTCTCTGTATACTGGACTATAAATAAGCAGGGATCTTTTGGATAGTACTATCGGGGAGTGACTTACCCCCACAAAGGTATGGACATGTGATCCATATCAGATGCACAAAGATCTTGATGTCATTCGGGATGACTGTTTCTGTAGTGAGAAGGCAGATGTGCACTTTATATAGTTTGCATTATAGTTCCACTTACAACCCATATGAGGATAAATGTAAAGGAGGATTTGCTCCCTCTGATTTGAAATTATTATGATAAATATAATATGCACATAAAAGGATAATAAACTAAGATACATGGACAAATTCTATGTGAAGGATTTGTTGGGCTTGTACTTAGTAGGTATGTGGGATAGCGGGTTCACCTTATTAAAAAGGGTTCTGACAGGCTATTCATATACCGGTGAGTAATTAAGCTCACACTTTTACAGTAAATCCTTGATGACAATTGATGATTTATCAGTATATTTTACTTACCTATGAACTCACCAACCCTGTGTTGACACTTGATTTACATGTATTCTCAGGTATCTACTAGGAGCTTACGTACATGCACGTAGGATCATATAAGAGCTCAAGATACCTATTGATTATTAGCTGAAATATGATTTAGACATGTTGTCATGAAACAATCTATATTTACTTCCGCTACGCATAATATTACTCTGAACATTATTGTAATGATTATCTAAAAACTATCATATAGATATTGCATCTCATGTGTAACTACTGTGTTCGATCCTGTTTGTTCACCCCTCCGTGATAGATTCCAGACCCGGAATTTGAGGGTGTGACAGATTGGTATCAGAGCCACTGGTTATACTGAGTTAGGGATTGCATCTAGCCTATAGCCACAAACAATAGTTGCACAAAGTAAATTGCCTTAGTTAGAGATAGAATAGGATTAAGAAGTTATATGCTTAAACTTAGATAGTTGTGTTCCTAACATAACTTGACTCTTTGACTCTTTTCGATAATTCCTAAACTTATTCTCAACGACATGTGGGATCTACACTTATCATCGTGCCTAAATCAATTTTTTTTTCTCGTCAAAGTCTGTGTCTTACAACTTGAAACATGTAATGCTGGAAGAGCGTGATGCCTGTATCTCGGGGTGTTCTGTCTAGGCAAGGTATTCGCATATATCCAAATCAACCGATGGACCTGTTTACCTTACCTGGGAACCCTTGGGATGAGTATATGCTTATAGGTACGCATGTCTTCAACAAAGTTGTGATTGACTCAATACTTTGATTAGTCAACGTACTCGCTTTGATTTACGAATCAAACGATTACACCTGGAACATCTCATTGCTATTATGCCAAATTCTCGACTGTCGTTTTCATGTTGAATAGCTCATACTACCCAATATCCATGAATAATCCTTAATGATCTTTCAGAATGGCTTCTTGTCAATCCGTTCACGGCCTAGAAACTCTGGCTGTAAGATTTCTGCTATTGTAGCACGTGAAGTTACTACGATCATACACAAGTCTTTAAGGCAAATAGGTCAAATTACCTTGATATGTTCCATTCGGAAATATAAGCTACGCTTGTCCTAACCTAAGGCGAGACTTGTTTCCTTAGTACTCGTGCCTTGCCGAATTTAATCGAAAAAACCCAGTTTTCTTAAATTCCCATCTGTCCTACAGTAATTGTCCATACTTTGAATATTTGATATAAAATGCATCTATTGAATATGTCAAAGTGTGAATTCTCACCAAACAATTTCATGATAGATGGACGCACCAGCGGGCAGAGGCAGAGGTAGAGGACGCGCTAGAAGAACTGTCCCAATAGGGATGACTCCTGAAGAAATACAAGCCTTGGTCAATCAAGGTGTTGCTGCAGCCCTAGCCACTCAGGCTGCTCCGAATGGTCATCACTATTCGTATAAAAAGTTCCTAGACTGCAAGCCAGATATCTTCACTGGGGCAGAAGGGGCCATTGGGCTCATAAGGTGGTTCGAGAAATGTGAATCCATCTTCGCTATATCTGAATGTCCCGATGAGAGTAGGACCAAATATGCCTCCGGAGCCTTGAGTGGAGCTGCACTCTCGTTCTGGAAGACAGAAGTCTCAAGGCTTACACTCTCCCTAGCCAATGCTATGGATTGGGAGGAATTCAAACAACTGATGATGGAAGAATTCTGTCCGAGAGAAGAAGTACAAAGATTTGAAACCGAGTGCTGGAACATAAAATGGTGGGATCTGAAATTGAAAAGTATACCACTGAAAATCATGAGTACGCAACCTTGTGTCCTCATATGATGGAGCCTGCTCACAGAAGAATTGAAGGCTATATCCGTGGACTGTCGCCAGTCATTCAATCTATGGTCACTTCCTCCAACCCAACTTCAATCCAACAGGCCATTAGGATAGCTCACAAGCTGACTAATGAGGTTGTGGCTCAGGGGAAGTTACCACCAAGAAACAAGGGTAAGGGTGTTGCTGCTGAAAGCTCGGGGAAGAGAAAGTTTGAAGATGCTAAAGACAGTGAGAGTCAAGGTACAAGCAAGAAGCCAGATCAGAAAAAGCACCATGACAATCAGGGCATTCCGCCTAGATGTCAGAGGTGTGGCAAGCGTCACCATGGCAAGTGTACTGCAATCATCTGCTACAAATGCAACAAGAGGGGGCACACTGCTCCTGAATGTAGAACCAAGACTCAAGACCAAGGAAAGAAGGATGGTAATCAGCAGAATGGTGGAAAGAAGGAAGTTATTTGTTTCAGATGTGGAGAAAAGGGCCATATTGCTAAAGACTGCACTAGGGAAAAGAAAGATACAGCCAAGGGCAGAGCCTTCGTTATTGGCAAAGGTGAGGCTCTCAAAGACCCTAACGTTATTATGGGAAAATTTTGGTGAATGATGTTTATGCTATAGTATTATTTGACACGGGAGCTGATAAAAGCTTCGTATCTAATACTTTCTATAAGCACTTGAATGTAGAACCTGTACCCCTAGATGAGCCATATGTTGTAGAAGTAGCAAATGGTAAATCCTTGACCGCGTCACAAATCCTGAAAAATTGTACATTAGACTTATCAGGTCATATCCTACCAATAGACCTCATGCCCATTACTTTGGGAAGCTTCGATGTGGTAGTTGGTATGGATTGGCTATCCAAAAACTCTGCAGAAATTATCTGTAAAGACAAAATGATTCGTATCCCCCTACCAAATGATGAAGTCCTGTGTGTGGAGGGAGATAAAACTGGTGTTGTGATGGGAGTTATTTCTTACTTGAAGGCTCAAAAGTGTCTTCGAAAAGGACATACTGCTATCCTAGCCCTAGTCACTGACAAAGATAAGAAGGAAAGGAAGATTGAAGATGTACCCGTCGTCAGGGAATTTCCTGAAGTGTTTCCTGATGAACTGCCTGGGTTGCCCCCTAAAAGAGAGGTCGAGTTTTCAATCGAGTTAGTACCTGGAGCTACACCTATAGCTCGGGCGCCATACCGTCTTGCACCTTCTGAATTAAAAGAACTATCTGACCAGCTTAGGGAACTCCTCGATAAAGGATTTATCCGACCTAGCTCGTCACCATGGGGAGCACCAATGTTATTTGTGAAGAAGAAAGACGGAACTTTCAGAATGTGCATTGACTATCGGGAACTGAACAAAGTGACGATCAAGAACCGTTATCCCTTGCCACGTATTGACGACTTATTTGACCAACTGCAAGGTTTAAGCGTTTACTCCAAGATAGATCTTAGAAGCGGTTATCATCAGCTGAGAGTCAGAGACGAAGATATTATGAAGACGGCTTTCAGAACTCGATATGGTCACTTTGAATTCACAGTCATGTCGTTTGGGCTAACAAATGCACCTGCTGTATTCATGGATCTCATGAGTCGTGTATGCAAGCCTTATCTTGACAAGTTTGTCATTGTCTTTATTGATGACATCTTGATCTATTCCAAAATGAGCATGAGCATGAAGAACATCTGAGATTGGTCCTTGAACTACTAAAGAGAGAGGAGCTCTATGCTAAGTTCTCGAAATGTGATTTCTGGCTTAAAGAAGTTCAATTCCTTGGTCATGTGATCGATGCTAAAGGAATTCATGTAGACCCAGCTAAAATTGATTCCATCAAAAGTTGGCCTACACCTTCTAATCCAACGGAAATTAGACAATTTCTGGGACTAGCCGGCTATTATAGGAGATTTATTGAGGGATTCTCCAAGATAGCTCAAACATTGACTATGCTTACCCAAAAGGGGGTAGCATATCATTGGGGATGTAAGCAAGAGGCTGCTTTCCAAACACTGAAACAGAAGTTATGCAGTGCACCTATATTGTCCCTACCGACGGTATTGAAGACTTTGTAGTCTACTGTGATGCTTCTGTTCAGGGACTGGGATGTGTTTTGATGCAACGCGACAAAGTCATAGCTTATGCCTCAAGACAATTAAAGGCTCATGAGAAGAACTATGCAACTCATGACCTAGAACTGGGAGCTATTGTGTTTGCTCTTAAATTATGGAGACATTACTTGTACGGTACTAAGTGCACTATTTATACCAATCACAAGAGTCTTCAGCACCTGTATAATCAAAAGGAGCTGAACATGAAGCAGAGGAGGTGGCTTGAACTATTAAACGATTATGATTGTGCCATCAAGTACCATCCTGGTAAAGCAAATATTGTGGCTGATGCTTGGAGTAGGAAAGAACATATGAAGCCTCGTAGAGTACGAGCTCTACAACTTACCATTCAAAGCAACCTGCCGGCACAAATCTTGAATGCTCAGACTGAAGCCCTGAAAGAAGAGAACATTAAAGATGAAAACCTTCGAGGGCTAGACCAACAGTTTGAAGTTCATTCGGATGGGATACGCTTTATAGCAGGAAGGATTTGGGTACCCCTATACGGGATCTGAGGAGCTTGATCATGGATGAAGCCCACAAGTCTAGATACTCTATCCACCCAGGTGCAGATAAGATGTATTACGACTTGAAGCTTGTTTACTGGTGGCCAAGAATGAAGGCAGATATTGCAACCTATGTCTCAAAGTGCTCGACTTGTTCTAAAGTCAAGGTCGAATACCAAAAGCCTTCAGGAATGTTGACTCAACCAGAAATTCCCGTGTGGAAGTGGGAAATGATAACCATGGATTTCGTCACGGGTTTACCCAAATCTCAAACGGGCAATGACACCATTTAGGTTATCGTTGACCGTCTCACCAAATCTGCTCATTTCATACCCATCCGTGAGAAAGACAAGATGGAGAAGCTTGCAAGGGTGTACATCAAAGAAATTATCTCTAGACACGGAGTGCCAGTGTCTATTATCTCTGATCGTGATGCACGGTTTACATCAATCTTCTGGGGAAAACTTCAGAAAGCTCTAGGCACTCGCCTAGATATGAGCACAGCCTATCACCCTCAAACTGATGGTCAAAGTGAAAGAACCATACAGACTCTTGAAGATATGCTTAGGGCTTATGTTATTGACTTTGGAAAGAACTGGGAAGGTCACTTACCTTTGGTAGAGTTCTCATATAACAATAGCTATCATTCGAGCATCAAGGCGGCACCATTCGAGGCCTTATATGGACGTAAATGTAGATCACCGCTTTGCTGGGCAGAAGTTGGAGATAGTCAACTTACTGGTCCAGAGTTGATCTTTGAAACTCATGAGAAAATTGTCCAGATAAGAGAACGCATGGCTGCTGCCAGGGATCGCCAGAAAAGCTATGCTGATAAACGCCGCAAACCACTGGAATTTCAGGAAGGAGATAAAGTTTTGCTAAAGGTATCTCCCTGGAAGGGAGTTATACGCTTTGGAAAACGAGTTAAATTGAACCCTCGCTACGTGGGGCCTTTTGAAATTGTCAGAAGGATCGGCCCAGTAGCCTATGAATTAAATCTGCCTGCTGAACTTGGTGGTGTGCACAATGTTTTCCACGTATCCAATCTAAGGAAATGTTTGTCCGATGAATCACTTGTTGTGCCTCTAGAGGAACTACAAGTAGATGAGAAACTCAGGTTTGTCGAAGAACCAGTTGAAATCATGGATAGGGAAGTTAAACAACTAAAGCATAGCAAGATTCCGATTGTCAGAGTTCGGTGGAACTCCCGGCGTGGTCCTGAATTCACTTGGGAACGAGAGGACGAAATGATGCGCAAGTACCCTAACCTGTTCAAAAATGTTGCTAGTACATCTTAATTTTCGGGACGAAAATTCCTCTAACAGGGGGATGATGTGACAACCCGAAAATTTTTCATGATTTAATATAATTTTATGTGAATTTATAATTTATTTTTATATTTTTATTATTATTTAATGATAATATTAATAATAATAAAAATAATGACAATAATAATAATAATATTATTATTATTAAAAATAATAATGTTAATAATAATAATAATAATAATAATGAAAATATTATTTACAAAATTTATTAAGTTTATTTAATAAAGACCAGGGGGTAGTTTTGCAAATCTTAAAACTTGTTTTAAACTATTAAACATGAAATAATAACATTGTAAAACATGAGGGACCATTCTGTAATTATTCGAAACCCAACCCCCGACCCCCTCGGTTTTCCGGCGCCCTCTCCGGCAACCTCCGGCCAACATCTCGGGCGATCCAAATACGTCGAATTTACACGGTTTTACATAAATCAAAAGTTACCAACACAACCCCGTGAGTGTTTCGAACACAATGACCCACAATAATTTGAGAATCAAATTGATAGTGCGATCTAAACGCCCGTGTTCCCTGTCGGCTGCTTTACAGGGTTGAATCGCACAAAAATCTCAATAATAATCGAATTAACCTCACATAATCCATGCTATAAATGTAACCAATCGGTATACAACTCCAATTACACCAGAAAACACATAAACAACTCAAATTGAATTCTCTCTTCTTCGCGGACCTGCAACTAACCGAACACCCCTGTTCGAGTTTCGAAACACAAAATTGATAAATTGCTTTCGATCATTGGAGCCATTAGAGACTTCCTGTGAAGTTAATTGCATTTTCATCCACGTTTGATCATCGTTTGGATCCTCCCAAACCGCGACCTGTTCTTCGAGTTATCTGGACGATTTGAACAACGAAACAGGTAATTGAATATATCAACAAACTCGTTTTTATGCAAGGATTAAAAGCATTATGGTTAATTTCATTATCATAATCGATTGGTGGATCAATTTGATCCAAAACCGATTAGGGTTCTTATGGATTGGGGATAATCTATTATTGTGTTTAAAAGAATTTCGAACCGGGTTCTGGTGCGGCTTAGGCCATTGGTTCAGCGGTTTGTGTGTGGGATTTTGGGCAGGAGGTTACGGGTTCGAACCGGCCCCCTCCCATTATTTTTTTTAATGCCTTTTAAGCTTTCTAAAAATATATAAAAATTACCAAAAATTATAAAAATAATTTTAAGAACTTCTTTTATTTTAAAAGCCTTTAAATAATTTTCTGTAATTTTTATTTAAAAACACCTTAAAATAAATTTATAAAATAATATTTAAAAATATAATAAATAACCATTTTTATAAAATAGACTTTAAATGATATTTAAAGTATTAATCCATTGATTTGACACCATATTATTTTTAATTAATGATAAATCATAATAATTGTAGAAATTTAATTATTTAAAAACCTTAATTATTTATGTAAATAATTATTACATATGTTATAATTATTATCCATATGAAAGTGGATTTTTAATAATAATTTAAATCATCAAATTGTTAATAGACATTATATTATTTATGGATTAATCCTGATAATATAAATATAAATTAGATTTTATAAAATTAAGTGTTTATAGAATCTTACAAAATTAAATATAAATCTTATACCTAGTCATTTTTATAAAAATAAGATCTTAAATAATAATTTGAATTATTAATTTATTATTTGTACATATGGATAACATAATTAATAATTAGATAATTTATATTATTTGTTGAATATAATCTATTATGTTATAATTACTAATTATTAAACATAATTAATAATTCGATAAATTATACTATGTTTGTCATGTAAATATGTTATTATTTATATGTACAATTAAAAATAATATTATCATATAAATCTAATGTTTAGACAAATTATGTCAATTTATAAATCTTACAATTAGATTTTATAAATTAAATATTATGACATGTAAATCTTTAGTCATTAAAGAATTAACAAAATAACTAAATGATTTAATTATATGTTTATAACAAATCCTAGAAAAACCAAACACTAGATCAATTGAACACCAGGTTCAAGATCTAACTTATTTAGGTTTTGGATTTGTATCTGTTTGCTTACGTGAAATTATAATTCCTTAACAGGAATTTACTAGGTTGTCAACACCACACAGGAACTGAGGTGAGTTCATAACTATCCCCCTTTTTAATCATTTAAATATTTTGGGGCTGGAATACATGTTGTAATTAAATTTACAAATTATTTTTGTGTATTATGTTAAATAATAATTTGATCACATTTATGATTACATATGGTTACTATGAAAATCCTTCTCTGTATACTGGACTATAAATAAGCAGGGATCTTTTGGATAGTACTATCGGGGAGTGACTTACCCCACAAAGGTATGGACATGTGATCCATATCAGATGCACAAATTTCTTGATGTCATTCGGGATGACTGTTTCTGTAGTGAGAAGGCAGATTTGCACTTTATATAGTTTGCATTATAGTTCCACTTACAACCCATATGAGGATAAATGTAAAGGAGGATTTGCTCCCTCTGATTTGAAATTATTATGATAAATATAATATGCACATAAAAGGATAATAAACTAAGATACATGGACAAATTCTATGTGAAGGA